>JAQJVL010002816.1:0-80196 GCA_035578905.1 Stictocephala bisonia | reverse complement strand
TTTATTTTTTTTTTTTTTCGTTTTAAAACTAATCAGCTTTGGCCAGCTCTAGCTGTTGTCTTCACATTGAACGTTCACTGTTGCACGTTTAGGTTGTGTTTGTAAACAATAATTACTTTGTTTTTATATTATGTTTTATTAGTTACTGTTATTAATTTTTAGAATATATTAAGTGCATATAGTGTAAATTTGTGTACTGTTTTCGTGTGCAGCTAGTATAACAGACAAGTAAAGATAGTTTAGATGACACAAACATTGAAGCTATGTTTGATGAATGTTTATGGTTTAATATATTCATTTATGTTTGAACAAAATACTGTTACCAGTATCAGTACTATTTGCATATGTGTCAAGTTTGACTACAAAACAGAACTGCGGCAGTTAAAAAAGTGTTATATACAAAACATGAAATTTTAGTATTCTACAAAATGATAAAAAAAGCACTTTGTAAGTAAAAACGCTTGTAATGTTTTATAAAGTAGCATATGGAAATTATATTATGTTTTAGAAACCAAACAAAATTAATGTTTTTCTGTCTAGATTTAAAATTTAAATCTATTTAATACTTATTTTAATTATGTTCATACCAAATTAAAAAAAAAATTATTGATGCTTAAACTTAATCAAAATATAAGAAATTTGTATACATTTTTTTAATGTTTATATTTATATTTTTATCTGTGTAAAAGGTACATAAATTACATAAAAATGTTCACCATATTATAATGAAAATTTTTGTATATAACACTTTGTTTCTGCTTACATAATAGGTTATTTTAACTATATATAAGAAACATATGCAAAATTGAATGGATCTGGCAGAGCACCATGTGGCAAAAGAAATGGAATTCAAAAGGTTAAGATGATCCAGTAGTCTTTTCAAAACAATGTTTAGGAAAATGAAGGTTGGAGAAATATTGTTCTGTTATTGGATGTTTCTGTTTTATCCCCATGTTTGTAAATATTTTACTAATTTCCAATTTTGTTGGGAACTTTCCTTGTTTTATTGGCATATTTATAAGCTTCGGGAGGTTTTATTAATTCATTTTAACAGAATTTGATCATTTTTTTATGATATTTCATCTATTCCGACTGATGATTTAAGATTCAAAAATCTTATGATGTTTCTTATTTCAATCTCATTAGCTGGCAGGAATGTTCCTAGTGTGTTTTTCACTACATAGTTATTTTCTGCAGTGCCAGTAATACCTCTTGTTTGGTTTTGAAGTGTTTTTATGCAACAGAAGTGAAGTACTTTACAATGGCAGTTGGTCAGAGGTTTTATTCCCATTAATATTTAGCTCAATTCTTGGGTTTTTCATTATTCTTTCACTATTTTCACGAGCCAGATAGCCTTTTTAGTATTGTTAGAGTGTAATATGTAATCTGCATTAGTTTTCTGTCTTAAGTTTAAGGTCGTATGTTTTCTTTTCTTGAGCAGCTATATCTTTGTCTTCAGGTAGTTCAGACATAATACTTTGGTTTTGGGCGGGATAAAGAAATCTTTTAGACATTTTAAAGTCAAAGAGTCTGCAGAGGCTGTCGGCCATGTTGGTTTAAATCCTCTGAGAACAACGTTATTTTTGAACCAGACATACAATCATGTGTACCCACAGTAAACAGTTATTTGTAAACAGATTTTTTCTAAACAAATGCATTTTATCAAGGATAAAATTGCGTGTTGGAATTGCTTTGCAAATTCCTAATTAGTTTTATAGACAAAATATTTAGTCTTTTCTTTTCACCTGTTTCTCAAAACTAGGCTTATGTATTCAAAATATCAAAGGCAAAACCAATGTGCAATTTGATAACATTTAAAATAACATCTGATACCCAACTTTTGGTCAATAAACAATAAAAAATATGGATTCGCAAATAACATTGTTCTCATGGGATTAAAACCAACATGGCCAACAGCCTCTGCAGAAATGTAAACACTATTTAAAAACATTGGAAATTCACTTACAGTATGAACTCCTTATTTGTATGGGGTGGCGAAATATTTTAAGAATGTAGATCCCTTAATTTTATGAAATCCAAGTTTTAATGTTGTTAAATTATAAACAGTGGAACTCCAACTATCCGAATCGCTGATTATCCCAATTGCTTTCAGAATGTCATAAAATAAATCTTACAATCTGCAGTGTTCAATTTTCTTTTGAAAAAAACTAAAAGCATACAACAACAAAGAATAATGTTTTTAATCCTTAGAAAAATAAACCATATATATGTATCGCAATAAATACTGTAAACTGTAACTCCGTCTTAAAATAACAAATCCTAATTCTGCCAGGAACCATAATGTGATAGGGATAATTTATTGTCTATTCTTGCTATTGTCTTTCCGTTTATCAAGAGGATGCATGACTTGGCTGCCCAAAAACGGAGAAGACAGTTAAACATATAGAGCATATTTAACCCTCCAGGTGCTGAGTTGAACTTTCTTGAGTGCTAGGCGTTTTTCAGCATGTTTGCAACTAAATATAAAATATTTTTTTAAATACTGCAAACCTAATGAAAATGGTTCATATTAAATATCATTATTTTCAGAAAAAATCATAGAATAAGAAAAAATACTTATACAGGACTTATCTTTACATGGTAAACTATTGATGGATGTTATTCTTTACAAAGAAGACAATTTTTTTTCAATTTGAGTTCATATATCAGTTCACAAAAGACATAAAATGAAAATCCAAGATAGACACATTGTAGAAAACTTAATAATAAACACAAAAATACATACATGTTATAGGTTATCTTCTTAGAAACATTCAGTTAGAGTAAAAAATGGAAAATTGTCCCATGTAAAAAATCACTAATACATGACAAGTTACACATTTCATTGTAACATGTAGTGTTATTTCACTTTTACAACTCAAAATGTTTTCAGCTCACAAAATATAACAATGACAATTAATAAAAAACTAAAATAATTAATTAAAAAATATATCTTGTGTACAAAAATTTACATTCTGGAGCAATGACAAGATGATTTACTCAGAGTCATCTTCACTCTCAATGTCTGGTTGTTCATTTAGTTCGTCTAACACATTTATTATTGCACTAGACCTACTTAATTCACTCATTTTTATGATAAAATACAATAAAACACAAAATAAAACAATAATAATAGACTACAATAACAAACTTACAATGTAAACTAATACCAAGCGGCAATACAATGAGCATCTGATTTGTGTGTGTTGAAAACAAAACATACGCTTCTAAACAACTGTTGTTTAGAGGTAGTCTTGAAGCAAAGACGTATTCCTTAGAGTATAACATGTTCCGCGTTTCTTCTACTTCAATACTATATAACATACTTTGTCATATTCAGTCGTTTAAAGCCGTTAGTGCGTTTTAAATAGATCGCGTACCTAACATTGCGCTACGCGATGTCAGCACCTGGAGGGTTAACTAAGATGTTTGGCAAGCAATAACATCTGTTTACAGGATGGTTATATAAATACACTTATAATACTGTAGCATGTAATTAAACTGTAATTTATTATATAATAAATGCCCTTTCTCATTTAAAATATTGTTTTATATCCCATTTCAACATACATACATTTAATTAAATAAAATTAACTGCTTTTAGTCAAAAATCTGAATATTTGATTATCCGAATAGGGTCTGGTCCCAATTGATTCAGATAGTTGGAGTTCTACTGTTTTTAGGAATAATATGGTAATTGGTGCTCTGTATGGTCTCTAGAGTAGTATATATATAGACCGCTAGAATATATATACTCTTCTACTGATCTGCATGCTCCACTACTTTGATTTAGTTGCACTGGCTCCATTTTGCATGCGTGCACGATTACGATAATGAGATGATACTATTTATTAGTGTTAGTTAATATAACTTAGTATTTTAGCGTGTTTAAAATGTATTCAGTATGCTCAATTAACATTGGTCTGATTAAAAAGAAAACTGCTAAAAAATTGTGACTACTCTCAGTAGTCTGGGCCAAAGTGTCGAATGGCTTATCTTATTTAAGAAAAATTCTGATTCCCTGGAGGCTGGGATAACTTGTCAATTCCCTGTAAATGGCGAACAATATGACAATGCATGTTTACATTTATGTGCTAATTCAAGTGTGTTTATAAAAAGTAAGCTATAAACACTCTGTAATAAACTAAAATAGGCTACTGTACTGTATTTTACGTAGTTCACACAGTACAATCTCCAATTTGTATTATCATTGACGACTCAGTTGAAACGGCGAGCTGTGCAGAAGGAAAACATCCATGCTTCCCACTCCAAAGCGGTGGCATAGCACTCATTTTAAAGACAAGAAGTGTAGACTGACCTTCCTCAATTTTCCCACTCTCCCTATATTTTCACTGGTCTGGTGATTTATATCTCAAAAAGTTTGACTCAGGATAGTATTGAATGACTAAATAAAAGGGTTAGCTATTGTAATTAATTATTTCTCGAGACATAGAGCGCCCGACGATGCAAAATTCGTTTTGTGATTGATAACGTGAATATGAAGGTGTTAAATTGTAGAATTTTGTTTATATTTGCAACTTTTTTTCAATTTTTAACTCAAGATTATTAATCTGGACTACCCGGACCATAGTCCGTTCTAGGCAGATCCCGACTGCTGAGAGTCTCCTGTTTACATATAATAAAATATTAAGCATTTTTCAATTTCAAATTGATTAAAAGAACAACAGTAAAAGAGAAATCCGAGCATAATAAAATTTTTTGTCTTTAAGCGGTACAATCTTGATTTTTTAAAGAGTAACAAAAATTGCCAACATTCTTCAGATAGCTACTGGTTTTAGGGCTAGCACTCCTGGGTGGCGGATAGGGGAGAGGTCGGGAGATATGCATAGCATTTCTCCTGGTTAGGTCCATTGGACCCGCTGACCATAAGTATATTGGAGTCCTCCATTCATATTGGGGGTTGAGCATAGGGCTAACCACCTTACCTTGTAAAAATCTTCTGGTTACGAACCGTCAACAAAATGCCTCGGAAAAGACCGGATTAAATGGAAAACGACATAGGATTCGCTCAACGGACTTAAGATTTGGAACTTGGAACATTCGCTCGCTTGCTATTCCAGGAGCAGTCAATATTGTATGTAATGAACTAGAAAGATACAACTTGGACATAGTGGCTCTCCAAGAAACAAGATGGCCCTTTAGTGGTATAATTAACTCTGGAAAATATTCTATATACTACAGCGGAAGAGATGATGGAATACACCAAGCAGGAACTGGATTTGCTATTAAAAAAACTGTTGGAAGCTCTAAATAAATTTGAGGCTGTGAATGAAAGGCTGTGTCTGATTAGACTAAGATGTAGATTTAAGAACATGACTGTGATAAATATGTATGCCCCAACTGAGGATAAAGAAGATGAAACCAAAGATGAATTTTATGGACAGTTAGAAGAAATGATATATGACATCCCTAATTATGATATAAAAATTACATTGGGTGATGCCAATGCTAAAGTCGGAAAGGAAGATATTTGGAGAGATTATGCAGGAAAAGAGAGTCTACATGACATGTCCAATGACAACGGAATAAGACTTCTCAGTCTCGCATGTGCAAACAATCTCTACATTAGCAGCACCTCATTCCCACATAAAAACATACACAAAGAAAAATGGGTATCGCCTGATGGAAGAACGAGAAACCAAATTGATCATGTGTTAATAGACAAGAGACATAAAACACACATATTTGATGTGAGAAGTCTAAGAGGTGCTGAATGTGGGACTGACCATAACTTAGTACTCGTTAAGATAAGACAAAAACTGAAATGGGAAAAACGAGAAAAAGATAGAGTGGAAGTAGGGTGGGACACATCTAAACTGAAAAACATAGAAAATCAAAAGAAGGTGGAACTTAAACTAACAAACAGATTTCAGGTACTACAAGAACAGACTGTTGAAATTAATGATGTTAACGAGTATTGGGGGAAAATTAAAGAAATTATTACAGAAGTTTCGAAGGAAGAACTAAAACCAATACAAAGGAAACAGAAGAACAAACTTTGGTTCACCAACAGTTGCGAAGATTTAATAGAGTTGAGGAAGAAAAAGAAAAATGATGTTCTCAAAAACAACTGTAATGAAAATAGGGAGGAGTACAAAGAACTCAACAAACAGGTAGTTAGAAAACTAAGAACGAAGAAACGTAAATATATCACAGACCAACTGAGAAAAGCAGAGGAGGACAGTACTCATAACAACGCAAGGGAATTTTTCAGATCAATAAGATTTTTTAAGAAGGGATACATCCCAAAAACAGACAGCATCAAAGATAAAAATGGAAACCTGACTTGCGACAGAAAAAATGTTTTTAACATATGGAAACAATATTTTGAGCAACTGCTGAATGCTGATAAAAGACCTGACGAAGAAGAAGGAGCAGAAGATGAAAATAAATTAATTTTCCAACATGTGCAACCAAAAGTAGATGAACCATCCCTTAAAGAGGTGGAAGAAAGCGTAAGACAACTAAACAACAATAAAGCCCCAGGAAATGATGGCATTCCGGCTGAAATATTCAAAATTGGTGGAAGAGAGCTATTAAGGTGTATGCATAGATTAATATTAGAAGTGTGGAGAAAAGAAACAATACCAAATGATTGGAACGAAGCACTAATAACACCTATTTTCAAAAAGGGTGATAAGACAGAGTGCAAAAATTATAGAGGTATTTCTCTTCTAAGTTCAGCATATAAAGTACTATCAAAAATCCTCTTAAATAGACTGAAAGAGTATATAGAAGAAAATATTAAAGACCACCAAGCAGGATTTGTTCAAGGTCGCTCTACTATAGACCAAATATTTGCCATAAAACAATCTCTCTCAAAATATTGGGAGTTTAATAAGGATGTTCACCTATTATTTATAGATTTTCAAAAAGCGTATGACCGCATAAATAGGATGAAAATGTATGAAAAAATGCAAATATTTGGCATCCCAGATAAGCTTATAAAATTGACACAAATATGTATAGATAAATCAAGAGGTAAATTGAAGGTAAATGGAGAATATACAGAGGACTTTGAAGTTAATACAGGAGTTCGTCAAGGTGATGGGATATCCCCTCTACTCTTTAACCTAGTCTTAGAAGATGCACTCAGGAAGACAAAAGATTTAAGAGCTGGGATCTATGTTGGATCAAAAGTAAATGTATTAGCTTTTGTGGATGACGTTGCTCTTCTTGCTGAAAGTAGAACAGATCTGGAAAATTTAGCAAAAGTGCTCATTCAAGAAACCAGAAAGGTGGGATTAGAAATAAACCAGGATAAGACAAAATATATGCATATAACCAGAAGACAGGGAATGAATAGAATACAAAATATTAAAGTGGACAAGTGGGAATTTGAAAAAGTCGAAGAGTTTAAATACCTTGGCATAAAGCTAGCACAAAACATAAAAGAGGAAAACGAAATTCAAAATAGACTAGTCTTAGCCTCTAGGACCTACTGGGCAGTAGAGAAATTACTTAAATCCAAAATATTGTCTAGGAAAACTAAGATCAAAATCTACCATACACTAGTCCTCCCTGTGTTACTATATGGAGCTGAAACATGGACACTGACAAAGGAATATGAGAAGAATTGTTCCTATTTTTAATGCTTTAACCTAATGGAAATTAAAGTATGTTTTAATACAAGAAGCTTATTGTATTTGAAAATAGAGTATTAAGAAAAGTGTTTGGTCCAGTATGCGAAGGAGATGTTTGGAGAATAAGAAAGTACAGAGAATTAAGAGAAATATACACTAACCCAGATATAGTAGCATTAGTAAAAAGTAGAAGACTAAGGTGGGCTGGACATGTGTGGAGGCGAGAAAATACCTCCATTATTAATTATATTGAACGATCGAACCCAGACGGCAGAAGACCCCTTGGCAGGCCAAGACTTAGATGGAGAGATCAGGTCCTCAAAGATATTTACAAATTGGGGACTACACCTGAGGCAGCAAAGAACAGAGCAGAATGGAGAGGCATTGTCGGCGAGGCCAAAAACCAACTGGGGTTTCAATGGCCAAGGAGGTAGGTAAGGTAACTCAAACGTATGTTAATAATGTTAAGTCTGACTGAAAACAAGATATGCAAGCCTGGGGTTTATGGTCGATCTAAATTCAAACTTTCAAAAACCTTGAATGTGAAATCTCTCTTTAACTTGTGGATTTAAGGCATGTACCTGATTTCCAAGCTTGCATTAATATTATGTAATTTTACATTTGTATCGAAACATGAAAACTAGGTACATACCTCAAACCCACAGATGGTTAACCCTAGATCAAGATCATGGTTTGGAGTGTATACTGGGATGCCGTTTTGCCACGCAGTGTAAACCTTTCTTGTAAATTAAAAAAAAAAAAAAAACAGTAAATGAATCCAAAAATTATAAAACAGCATATCGTTTTTCTTTTTTTTTCAGATAAAATAATTATAGTTGGGGTAACAACAAAATTGTAAGAAATGGATATGTTGAGTAGAGTGAAAAATTTAAATTGATGCGCATCATGTTTTTGTAACTTGCAACCCTTATAGCTGGTGTAAATAATCTGTAGGAAGAATTCCAAGATAGCCAAAATATAACTATTTCGTTGCTAAATAGTAACCACTAATCATATTTTTAATAATAAAATATATAACATGTTGAGATTTATTCTTTTCGAAAAAAAGAAAATAAAAATATTTTTAGTACTTAAGTGTTATGTATGTTATAAACACATGTGAAAGCAATAAAATTATTTTAAATTATTGTTTTTTAGGAAATCATATTTTGTATGGAAAATCAAAGTATTTTGTACCTTGAAATAATTCTAAATATTTTGTTACATGTGAAAAAAGAATCTTTTATCTCTGAAAACAAAAAAATTGTTAAATCTCGAACATAACATACAATTTATTTATAAATGTGGTATTTGATTACTTTGAACTGTATATATCCTGTAAGTATATGCCATTAACAACACAAATCATGTTTCAAATATAAAAAAATAACGAAAATCACATATTTTGGACATTTATAAGCGGAAAATGTATTTTGAAAAAATATTGCGAAAAAAGTACTAAGTTCAAACGTATGTGAAAAATATAAAAACATTTTTGGGATTTTTTAACCATAGAACGTGAATCTTGGTGTTTCGCATGCTATTTTCAAATGTATATGCGATTGCGGAAGCATGCGTATACATACATTGGAGCATGCGTAACTCATTGGGAGTTGATTAATCAGACACAATGAGTCTGGCAATTTGATCCCTTGCATGCTCCTCTTTTGTAAAACTCAATAAAACATATGTTTATCATCAAACAAGTGCAACAAACTTGGTACCAATTGACGCAGAATGTTCTGTTCTGTACATTTTTAATAATTTTTTTATACAATTTTATAAACGTAGGAATAAAATTAAAATATGCAACTTGAAATTCCCGCCCGGCGAGGGGTCGGGAGTGGGAAAAATGTTCGATGTTTGTCGCATAACTGTACAATAACCAATAGTCTGATTCAGGTGTACAAACTGTCAGTCTGCAGTGAATGAAATACTCTAGTCAAAAATACAAATTGCCATGTTGTAGGAGTTTTGGTTGTTTTACCAAAAAATGTGTTTGTAAACTCTTGTTTGCATGTTCTTTCAAAAGCCAGTATTGGCACGTTATGTGCTGTTGTAAAAAGTTGTAATAAATAAATTATTTATTGCGACATAAACAAATAAAAAGTTGGGTAGAAAGCTAGATAGTTCTTGCGTATCGAGGAAATTTCGTGCTGTACGTTGGCAATGGTCACGTGATGATGATGTAGAAGAGCAGCCGTCAGTTTACGTTTAGCCATCTTTTTTTATACACAACGCTCTCTCGACCCCTCGTATTTACCATAGTAAGTGTAGTGAATTTAAATGAAATGAAAGTGTAGCGTTGTGAATAGTGTATTGTAGTTCACAAGTATTGTAGTATATATTTTAGTGGAAGTGACAGTGCATAAAAGGAAATTAGTTTTAGGTACTGTTTAACCCTAGGTTAGTGTGGTGAAAAATAGTAACATTATTAGTGTGGTGGGTCTCAGAGACCAAAAATCTAAAAACCCTATTAAAATTGTTTATATCAAAATTTAGAATAAACATACAATGTTTAATGCATTTTCATTGTTTTACATGGTTTTATAAACTTTTTTTGTGATTAAGAAACATACCCTAGGTTAGTGTGGTGAGTAATAGTAACATTATTAGTGTGGTGGGTGTCAGAGACCGAAAATCTAAAAACCCTATTAAAATTGTTTATATCAAAATGTTTATAAATACATTAGTATTTTTAGAATAAACATACAATGTTTAATGCATTTTCATTGTTTTTCATGGTTTTATAAACTTTTTTGTGATTAAGAACCTTCTTTACTCTGTAGGATTGAAACCATAACGTGTTTAGTGTGGTTGGGTGTCAGGGACCGAAACGGAAGTTGTGCACAGTTGCAGTCGTTAAAAAATAATGCCACTTCAAGGTCATGCAAAGGCTCCCCCTAGAGGAAGGTACTGGGAAGGGGAAGGGCGTATTCTTACCCGGCTGCAATATTTTCTTCTTAGAAGTACTAATTGGTCTCTCAGACCGCGCCACACTAACGTAGGGTTAACAAGTCCTACCACTAATCAACATTACATTATATTTATATAAAAGCACTAGCTTTATCACATCAAAATCATAATAATAACAATCCTACATACAAATAATGCAATATAGGGCTAAAAACAGGCTGAAGAACTAAGAGTGAGTAAAATAATTGCATTTTTTTATTGTATTTTAATTTTACAACTATGTATATATTTATGTAGGTACCAGCCTAAATATTTATTTTTTATCCAATTTGATCAAATAAGACATGTAAAAATATGGTATTAGTTTAGCATTCTCATAATAATATAAGATCTCAAAAAAATAAATAATATTTATTATTTGTGTTCGCTCAAAATGACACTTTTATTTTATTTATTGACAACAATATAACTTAGTATGTTATTATCCTACATCAAAACTTTATTCATGTCACAAATATAATTATATTTTATATTTCTATTCAGAAATATCTATTTTATCAGTTTTTGTTCTCAGAAAAAATTTTAATATTTTTTACTATGATTACAATATGCACAACTTTTTAAGAGCCGTTTACACAATTTGCGCACACTGACTTTTGTTGTTATAAATTTTATACCTTTTGGAATATATTCATATATTTTACATTTTCTTGTACCTAATAGATTGTACTAATAAAGTACATGTAGCAAAAAATTATACATATCCCTTATTAATGGATTGTTGTGTAAGTTTTCACAGAGTTTTTTGTTTCTGTGGTAAAATTTTTATTTTCCACAACAAATTAAAAATATAAAACTTTTTATATGGGTACACAGTGACTATTTTTCCTGAACAAATTTTTCTTGTCTTTTCAATGGTAATTTTTTACAATTTTTCATGTAATATTTCATTACCGTACCTACAATGATCATAATGTAGACTTGCACATTTTTTTCTTTTTTGCATTTTGTGTAAACAAACAATTCCAAAAAAAAGCTAGTAGTTTATATAAAATGTAACAGCATATTATTATAGTGCACAAAATAATAAACAATTTGGCTGTCTTGTTATTGTTTACGCAAATTTTTTATTGCTCTTAAGGAGGGTTATAATTAACGTACACAATTTTAAAATTTTTTCAATCTCCTAGACAATAATTATTTACTTTTGTTTTTTTAAGTTTTAATGGTAGTATGTGAAAGTACAGTTATTGAGAAGAAAAACAAAACGATAAAATTGTTATTTGGAGCATATTTAGTATTTTTTGTGATTTTTATAAAAAAAAGCATGCGAAGCGCTAAAAAAGAAGCACTTTGCATTTGGGAGTTCATAATAGTCCACCTAGTATTCACCATCTAGGGTTAATTACATGCATAATTGTAGAGCACATTCTTCTGAGTAGGGAGATATATGATTTGTTTGGTTTTATTTATATTCATTCAATTATATCGGTAATTATTCTAGCACCCTAAAAGGGCGCTGGCCTCAATTCAAAAAATCTATTTGTAAAGGGTTTGGGAGAAATTCTCTTAATAACATTTTCCTTTGGGATATGGGGTTGCAAATTACAGCTTTACAAAGCACATAAAAACCTGTCCGGCAATATCTCTAAGAGGCAGTCTGTCAAATTCCTACGATTTCAGCGTTTGCACCTAGCCTGCCGGCGGGATATTTGAATCGGTACTTGTGTACTGTGTTCTTATTTCGCTTGGCATTTGTTTATTATTGGATATATTAACATAAAACCTTCTGAAATGTAAAGATAATTAAATTCTGCATTGAACAGTACTAATTTATTTACACTACATTGTTAAAAAATTCAACAAATCTGAGTTCGTTGAGAGGCGCTGATCCCAGATGAGTGTATTAATTCCTAGCGCCCCAAAAGGGCGCTGATCCCGAATCTAGGTTTAAATAGTGAAATTTGATATTTAAAATAAATAATTTGAAAAAAAGACAAGAAATTAAAATCAAGAATCATTTATTTTCATATTCACAAATGGTGTCAACAAAGTCACAATTATAGCAACTCATTTGCTAACTCAAGCATTAAAACTAATTTTTAAACTAAAATAAAACTAATAAGAAGACATGCAAATGTGGCAGACCTGGTTAGCTTGCTCTGTTATGTTAGAGATGTTTAACAATGTTATCAAATTACTAGTTTTTATCAATTTTTACGGAAACTGCTAAGAGTTCATAGACCATCTCATTAAAAAAAACTACATTCAAGAGGCTAACATTTTAGGCTGGGCTTAGCCCAATATACCAACACCTCCTCCCCTCCTCCACAGGTAGATACTCCGGGGCAGCCCACTTAGCTAATTTCCCACTTTGAGAAGACTATTTTTGTTTAGATGAACCCTTAGGTATCCGTCACTAGTATGATTCGAAAATACTACGTGAGACACCGCAGATTCCAAAGTTATCCACCTTTTGTATCAAAATATTTCTGTCCATGTTATAGAAAGCTTTAGTAAAGTCACAAAAAAATAACTACAGAAGATAATTTGTTTTTATTATAAATAAAATCTGTTAAATTTAATATGGCGTTAACTGTAGATAGATTTTCTTGAAACGTTTTTTATTGAGAATGTTGTGTTTTGTAAGGAAAGGTAGTAATGTTGTAGATAGATTTTCTTGAAACGTGTATTGTTTTTTATTAAGAATGTTATGTTTTGTAAGGAAAGGTAGTAATCGATTTAGTAATAGACGGTCAAAGATACTTGAAAAACTGGTTGTAAAAAATGGGACGGAAATTATTGAGATCGGTGATGCAGTTTTTCTTATTTTAATGTTTCATAATGGAATATTTCATTAAATTCGGGAAAACTCTGAGAGATAGAGAAAAATATAAGTTAGATGCGATGTTATACTTAATATATGTTTAATAAGAAACATGAGAATTTTATCTCATCCTGCAGACTTCTTATTTTTTATTAGATTGATAACGGCTATCATCTCATCATCATTTATAGGGGACAATAATAGGGTTTCCTCCACTTGGTTGCAGTACCCATTATATCAGTTTAAAGCGGCCTCTCCGTTTGGAGCTAGTTTCAGTTTATCAGTTGTAAATTATAATACCCAAGGTGTATTCAACAAGTTAGATGAATTCAACTTATTTTACTACAGCATAATCCATGTTGTACAATATTACAATTAACAGAGCACTGGCTCAAATCAGAGAGTAAAGATTATTTAAATAATAGCAGTCTCTGTTATGTAGCAGTTTATTTTGGAGAAGTGAGTAATGAAGGAGGATATTACTTGGATATTTTAATTTACAACTGACAAACTGAAACTAGCTCCAAACAGAGAGGTCGCTTTAAACTGATGTGATGGTAACCGCAACTGAGTGAATGAAACCCTATTATTCAGTATTAAACTCCCAGGAATTGACTATTTAACAGATCAGCAGCAGCAGTACCTGTATTTATAACTTTCTTGCTATCATCCACCTGAACATTACTAATATTAGAAGTAGAATTTCTCAGTTCATGATAAGCAATTTGCCATGCAACCTTAGTAATACTGTCAGCCTTGTTAAGTTTGTTAGTGTTATGTTCAAGCTTTGCAGCTTTATTAGTTTTCTTAGTGTTCTTTTGTCATGTTTGTATTTTTCTCTAAGATGATTACTTCTCTTATATTGTTAATTAATATATGAAGGTTTCTTCTTTTTACTTAATTTTATTAAATCATCTGTGATCCAATGTTTTCCTTTAGTTAAATATTTTTTAGTGCTAATTTTTGTTTTAAATGTTTGTTGAAGTGATGAATGAATATATTTAAAAATGTTTTATATAAAATATTTACAAAGTCACTATTGTTGTTTTTATTGAATAAAGCATAATCCAGTTATCTCCTCTTAGGCTTGAGCAAAAGTGGGCAATGTTAAATTCTGTACAGTCTCTGGATGACAGTATAGGTGCATTATTAAAGATTAAAATATCACCCAGGGATAATCGAGCTATTACAGCTGAATGATCGGAAAGCCCTGGGTTAATAACTGTAGCATTTACCCTATTTATATTAGAAAAAATGTGGTCTTTACAGTTGGCAGAAATTAAACATTCTAATGGGAGCATTAAGGCAGAGAGTTAAGTCATATGAGTTTACAATGTCCAATAACTGCTTTGAGTGTTCATCATTGTTAAACTTTCTCCACCAAGTAAACTGGGCCCTTCCTCCAAAACTCAAGGTGTTCAAAAATGTTAAATCATAAATGACTGTTACATAAGTAATGAGAAATAATTTAACCTTAACGACTCGCCTAGCTATTAGGAAACCAGGACCTGGAATAACTATTGACACTGGTGAAAGTACAACACAAATTTATTATTACAGTATATCATCTTGACAATCCCTTCCAAAATATTACAATTATCTTATCCTATTTTACACTATACACCTCCTTCAATATACCATTCTCATTCAATAATAGACAATGCCAATTATACGGTTATAATTATAACTATACGGATTATAATTATACGGATTCCTTAAAGGCAGATCCACAACAACCGCTATAATTCAACTGACAGAGTACATAATAGACCAACTTGAAGAAGGCTGCTTTGTAACAAGCTTATTTCTTGACTATAGTAAGGCGTTTGACTGCCTCAACCACAATAAACTCTTACAGAAACTAGACGCTCTTGGTATAAGAGGGAAAACAGCAAAATGGTTTCACAGCTACCTAAGTGATAAGCAACAGGTCAAAGGATCAGTCCTCGGGCCTGTACTGTTCCTCCTACTCACTAACGACCTCCCAGAAGAACTAAGTAACTACTGCCAAACTACAATGTATGCAGATGACACAGTAATTACCACTACAGACAAAGCAGTGGAATCACTCAACCTGCTCACTAATACAACCTTTGACAAAGTGAAAAAAATACTGCAGCAGTAATGAATTAGTGCTTAATGAAAACAAAACAGTCCAAATTAACTTCACCACTAAAAACAGAGCTATACCTCAAACGCTCCATGGACTCAAAAATGAACTCAATGCAAAATATCTAGGCATCATTATAGACTCGAAGATCACATGGCAACAGCACATAGACCACCTGTGCAAGAAGCTAAGCGCTGGAATATACGTCATCAGGAGGATAATGCAGGTAAGTGATCTACAAACAGCAAAAAACTGCCTATCATGCACTATTCGAAAGTCACCTCACTTATGGTATATTAGTATGGGGAGGAACATCCAACTCCAACTTGGAGAGAACACTAAAACACCAAAAAAAGGGCAATCAGATGCCTAGCAGGACTCAAGTACCAAGAAAAGCTGCCGAGAAGCCTTTAAAGAGCTAAAAATTCTTACTGTGACATCACTCCACATCCGCGAAGCAATCCTGTATGCAATCTCCAGCAACCAAACAAGAAATAGTGACCTACATCATCACTACATATGGAATGCATCAAGTTTTGCTCTCTCAGTACATCACCTGAACCTATCTGAAAAGAAACCATCCTACAAGGGAGCACTCTATTTTAACCTCTTGCCAGAAGAAATAAAGAACCAATAAAGAGACTCAAGAAGATACTGACAACCTGGCTACAAGACGGACCATTTTATACAGAAAAGGAATTCTTAAACAATGTACTATAACTTCTTGTTACTCATTTCATTATTTTTGACACATTGTACTATTCTCAAAGAATATGTCAATAAAAATATTTGTCTATTGTCTATAAACCTTCAATCAAATTACGATTAACATTGGCCTCAATAGACAGTCCGGTAAATCAGTAATTTCAAAAATATTATTTTACAACAAGCGACAGCAAACTCCTATACTATTAAATCACAATCCTCTAAATAATTACATAAACGTCACATTAAGAATCAACTAAATAAGTATTATATGTGCAAAACTTCTACACTAACAAGTGAAAATTATATATTCAATAACAAGCCATACTCAAGAATAATCAATCAATTATTCCAATCAAAATTAACCTTACTAACTATGACAACCTAATCAATTTACCGTACGATTTTAGTTACATTATTTTACAAATATTTTCAAGAGATAAGCCAAATATTCAAATGACCCTAGTTGCTATACTTTATTCTTCCTAAGAATTATTCAATATTAATGGTTTATATATTTAACGCAATATTTACTATGTATCTATATCAACTCAAAACAACCATTTATACGGATAATGATCAATTACATGGATTTACATATTTATATATTCACAATTTAAATTAACAATCTCAACACATTAACTTAAACCAGACTCAATTCCCTCAAACAGTGAATTCTATTTTATTATTAAATTACGATTATTATTAGCTTCTTATATGATTAATGTACTGCCTGTCGGCTTACGCTTTGGTGTAGGTAAAACGTAACTAAACGCCTTTACAAAATTTCCTTTCATCTACAAAATTTATATTTTCGTTCCCCTTAAACCCTGGAGGTGTTAAACAGTTTTAACATACCCCTGGACTCTATGTCTCCTGCAGGTATGGGGTGTCTACGGGCCGTAGTGGATTCGGCCTCCCCTTGTCCCTCAGGGTCAGGTGGATTGGTTGGGTCTGGAGTTGCTTGTAGTCCCTTGGGGGTGGGTCGAGTTGCTTACAGTCCCTTGAGGTGGCTTCTCTGGTCCTCCGGATAGGCTGCAAGTCCGGTCGTCCCTCAGGTTCAGGTTGGCTACTCGTGAAGTCCTCGGGGGGTTGATATCGCAAGGGGTTGGACCGTGGCTCCAAGTCCTCCTGCTAGCTCGTTCCGTGTTTGCTCGGCAGGGCAGGTTGACGAAGTCTAGGTAGTTGGACCACCATGTGCTGGTCCTCTCTATTGGTCTATTTCCCGAAGCCCTATCCCTTGCCGAACTCTCCTCAGACTCCCTTTCTTTTCCAACTCTCTCCCTAGTATCTCATTCCCCCTGCCACTCACTGGACACACCTACAATTTCGGAAGAACCAATTATTATCAGTGATCATATTACGGATCACCCTATAGGCCCGTTTTCGTAATGGGCGGGACCTTCTGAGCTTCTGCTAATCTCTGCCGTATCAGCATTCATCGGCCAAATTTTGGTGAGTCTAACATTTTATTACTCTGGTCATCCTGTGTACAGTGCTGACCCTGCTTCCTTGACATCCGATCCCTTGCTTTCTGAGTTAACACTCTCCAGATGTCCTACTCAAATCTTACCAACTTCACTTCCTGTAACGTATTTCCTGTTGTATTAAAACTTCTGTCTCATTTTTAATGTTAATATTTATTTTTATTGTATTATTATTACTATTAATTATGAGGGAATCTTATGCAAACGTGTAGCAGTTAAATAAACCTCAAAGGTTTACATCGTCCTTTAAAGTATTAATATTTAAATCACCTCTCAAAACAATTCTAGTTTTAGTGTTCTTAGATTTCTTTGTGACTGGGCGTAACAAAATATCTAGATGCAAAAAACATATGTATATTTTATGTATTAGGAGTTCTGTAAATACGTATAATTAGCAAGACGTTTAGACCATAATTTATTTTTGCTATAGTCACTTCAAAAGTGTTCTGGACAGCAAGATCTTTGTATTCTGATACTTCATATGTATATGGCTATAACTCTCTGTTTACAAGGATACAAGAACCCTCTAAATTAATCTGCTACATAACAGAGACTGCTATTATTTAAATAATCTTTACTCTCTGTTTTGAGCCAGTGCTCTGTTAATAGTACTATTGTACAGGTTGGATTATGCTGTAGTAAAATAAGTTGAATTCCTCCAACTTGTTTAATACTCCTTGATTATTATAATTTAGAACTGATAAGATGGATTTGTTAAAGAAGCTTTTAATCACTCACAGGGAGTGTCCGTTTTAAATTTAATCACAAGAGGAGTAAGTTAAGCACGATGGTATACCTTATGTCTAATGCTGTAAAGTCATAGAAATAGCATGGCACTCTCAAATAGTAAAACTGAGGAGTATTGACGCAACAAGATGAATGTGTTAGTAGAGAGCCAAGACTCAACCCTTCATGGGGGAGTTACTGCGTCAGATCACTTTGAAGAAAGAACAAGGTTACTGCTGCGGACGTGTCACTAATATTAGTGTAAGCACAATATTCCAGCCTGCTTATAGCAAAGTTGGTGCGGTAGAAACATTACAGGCAATTCCAACTAGCCTGGAAAACAGACCAAAGACACCTACTCTTGAGCGTGGTGTCTAGCTGACTGCCACAGCAGGAGCCTCTGGCTGCACATGTAATGTATGCTCCTTATGCTATAATGTTTTGAGTAATATATACCTCCTACTCTGTGCACTAGGGTCAGGGGATTTCCTTGTCATAGTTGGAGGCACTAATGACATTGAAAAATATGTACCAGATGCTGTGCGCAGAGTTGTAGGTGCTTTACATGGCTTTTCCAGTTTAAAATGATACTCAACGCTTTCTTTTGTTGAGATAATATTTTATTTAGGGTACATTTTACTGTCCCAAAATATTCCATATGAGAGATGGGAATGAGCTAGAGAAAAATTTATAGATTTTAAAGTTTTAACAGTGCACACTCTTAACTAGCGATGGGAGGCACACACCCTCAGTATTAGTGAGTACACCAGACCCTATGACATAAATGTGAAGGAATAATTGAAACTGGGGAATCAGTTGTTTGAGCGAATATTGAGGTAAGTCAGTGTTGAAAAAATGATGTTTGTGGATGTTTTTAAAGCAATAAAATCCTGATCATTTTGATGATGACATGTAAGCGAGATGCCAAGAGATTTATTATAAGCCGTTTGAAGGTTAAGCTTCTATATCCTTAGTAGGACTATTCTAAATTTGAAGCAAAATTAATTCTAAAAGCAGCTAAGAATTGGGGATTACAGAAAGGCAAGCGTTCACTACCCAACTAATTACTCCTTCTGCCTGTGTCCTTTCCCACTCCTTCAAAAAAGCTGGACTGTGATTTTCCAATGCTTACTGCAGTATCAATATTCTTTATTATTAAATTTAGTCGGACTTAAAGTTCTGTGATTGTGTCAATTATTCATTCTTGGTGGTCGGTGGGTAGCCGACACCCACCACCCTAGGGCCCTATCATGTCAATGGTTGGCCTAATATGTATCTATATTGTCTCAGCGCTCTCTAGTGATAATATTAGACTAAGTTGAGTTGGGACTGTGTTCATGTAATTGGGATGATGGAACCAATGGTTGGAATGGAAGGTTTAATAGGGGAACTTTCTTATTGCTTTAAATTTATATTCTTCTGATTCACCATTTTATTTTTAATTGAGTTAAACAAAGTACCTTGTTTGCATTTTGTTGCTATGTCTGCAACCATGGGTCCCTACCTTAGTTTTTTTTTTTTTTTTTTTTTTTTTTATTTTATTTTATTGCATTGTAACAATTTTAACATGTCATGCAATCGTCAATATTATATACAGAAATATTTAAAAATGTGTTAAAAATTCTAAAACTAAACAACAAATGGTCATTCACCCCACATTCATATACATTACTACTACATTACTAACATTCATACAGCCACAATCACACTGCCTTCCTGTCCTGCTATTTAATCTTAATCTTCCCAGCGACTCATCATGAACTCATCCACAGAATAGAATGCTTTAGACACTAAGAGGTGTCCTAAGTCGAGTTTTGAATTGAGTTTGGTTATTAATTGGAAATCCTTCAGGGAGTTTTGTTGATTAGTCTGACACCAACCTGATGTGGCATGTGGTCCTGATAGTGCCAATCTGTGTTGCTGTGTTCGGAGGTTTGTCCCTGCCTCTAGTGTAGTATTGGTGAACGTTTCTGCCACGAATCAAGGAAGAACGTGATCTGCAGTATAGTATCACCTCATACATATAAAGGCAAGGTAAAGTCAGTAATTTTAACTCCTTCCCTAAAAGAATTCCGGCACGACTCTCTGTGGTTCAACTTAGCAATTATTCTAGACAGCCTTTTTTTGAAGTTTAAAAAAACTCTTTCAATTTTGCTTTTTTGCACAACCTCCCCAAAGTCTCACTCCGTATTCCAGATGTGAATACACCATGCCATAATAGGCCATGAGTAAGACACTAGGGGAACAGAACTTTGCAAGATTGCGCAACGCATATATACCTGAAGCAATTTTACCACAACGTGGTCAATATGATTCGTCCAAGTCAGTCCTCTATCAAGGAACATTCCAAGGAATTTTGTGGAATTTACCGCCTCTAAAAGAGTGTCATCCACGAAGACATGGGGTTGAGATTGGAGCTCCTGCTGTCGCAGGCAAAAACTCATTATGTTGGATTTGGCTTTATTTGATTTTAGATTCAGTTCACTGAAATGTTTGGATGCAAGAACTCAGCTCTATAAAAGCTGTTATTTCTAATTCTTTGGATGTCTTTCCTTTAATACAGAGAGTCGTATCATCGGCATATTGAATCAGGTTCTCCATTCTGGATCACTGTGTTCAATCTGCACACATAGATTAAAAAAAGAAGTGGTCCGAGAATAGATCCCTGGGGGACTCCATGAACCATTATATTTTTATTTGAAGTTATATTTGAGATTTGTACACACTGGTGTCGATCTTTAAGATACGAAGTGAGCCAACTGTGTGGTAAACCTCTAACTCCAGATTTTTCTAAAATGTGCAGCAGTGTCTCATGGTGCACACAATCAAATGCTTTGGAAGAGGTCAAGAAAAATACTAAGCACTTGTTCTTTACTCTCCAAGCCATCGACAACGGTGTCCAAAAGTTTATTGATTGCATCAATTGTGGATCTTTCCTTTCTGATCCAAATTGTTCTGGATTCAATAAATTGTGACTATCTATGAAGCTTGAAAGTCTATCATAGAAGATCCTTTCGTAGATCTTACTAAAGACAGGAAGAATTGAAATAGGACGATAATTGCTCGCGAGTGAAGGGTCATCTTTTTTGGTGAATTGGAACAACTTTTGGCAGTCTTCAAAAGGTGACGGAAAACGTCCTGTTTCCAAATGAAAAATTTATTAATTTTGTGAGTGGCTTCAGTAAGTGCTGAAAGCACCATTTTAAAAGCCATACAGATGAGCCATCGGGCGTCACAGGTTTTTTTTGAGCGCAGGCCTCTGAATGGCACTAGCCACCTCCTTCTCACATTACAGGGTCAAGGCCATGGATTCAACTGGCTCTCCAATATAATTTATGAATTGGGGTTTATTAAACATTGGGTCCGGTGAAGCTACAGTGGAAAAAATCTGTTAAATTTCATTTGCAACAGTTAGTTTATCTTGAACTATATCTTCTCCAATTTTTATTTCAATTGGTTTGGATTTATTGAACAATTTTGATTGTTGTGCTGACGAGTTGATAATTTTCCAAGCGGTTTTTGAAAAATTCTCGCAATTGCTCAAGACTTTATTGGTGTCATAGGCTTTAGCAGCTTGTATGACTTTTCTATAAATTGTCTATATCTTCTGAAAAAGGTTTTGAAATTTCGTTTTGGGTTGTTACGAATATTTTGTGAAAGAATTTGAGTTTTCCCGTGAGATAAGAATTCCCTTGGTTATCCAAGAACAAGTTTTCGGGTGTTTTAATTGTTTAGTATTTCTTGAAAGCGGCAGGCTATGTCTAACGTAATATAAAAAATCCATTGTGAAAAGCATGATACATGTCATCAACATTGATTATAGCTATTCAAATAGTGCCATGGTCTCTCGTTTTAACAGATTATTGGAGTAGACTGGCGTTTTGGGAATTAATATTCCTGGCAATATTGATTGGTGAAGAATGAGCTTCCAAATTGCATCCACGAACCACAACCCCCGAGTGCAATTAGTGATCAGATACGGCAGGTGTTCAGAACAGAGACTGTCGCATGAGGTATGTTAGTAATTAACGTTGTCGGATGGCAGTACTCGACATAGCAGTCACTCGTGTAGGTGAGGTTCACGGACCAATTTAAATTATAAGTACTTAAGATATCGCGAAGTCGCTGGGGGTGAGTGGGGCAGGTGGGGTTTCCATTACATTAATGTTGAGATCTCCGAGTAACAAAAACTTAACTGATTTTGAAAATAATATATTTAATAGGAACTCTAACTTGACAGCCATTAGGTGATCTGTATAAGCCGATTATACATACTTTTCCTAAGGAATTTGATAAAACTTTAACACCATTAGCTTCAAAGTCAAAATCTGAACTATTGTAAATTCCTTAGGTATGAAGTTAACGTAAGATAGGCTGAGGTAGTACTAGGGGTAACTATGGTATGAATAGTTTTAGTCTCCAAATCATTGTAATGTCATTCTAGTCATTAACCTCCTATTAGCATTCTTAACAAATTTTAGATTTAACCCTTTTTTATCATTTTGAAGATACTTTTCTGTTTTTCTTGCTGCCTTCTTAGCTATAATTAATTGACTTGTTTGTACTATATACCATTCTACAGTCTCCTGATCGATACCACGAATCTGAAGGGGATTGAATAATATTCTTTTTATCAAGGTATTCGTGATGACGAGGTTCGTGGTAGTGCGGTTAAAACGGGCATAATTTGTCGTATAGAGGTTGGTTTTTATATGAAACAAATGTTTATTGTTAGTTTAATTACTGCACTATGTACCTACGTTGAATTGACTAAATACATGTACTGTAGGATACTGATTAACTTTGTATTGAGCAAAAGTAATTGAGTAGTTCTATAATAAACAAACACCATATTTGGAATTGAAATACAGTACTACAGTATTATGTTGGGGTAATAAACACAAATAAAACAAACACACAAATCCATATGAGGCATTTAATATTTAAGTACTTATTGCAAAACATGTGTAATGAAATAAAATGATCAATATGTATTGCTGTGAGTACGAAAATAATTCCTTTAAAAAACGCTCGCCATAATAGATTACACTGAACGGTATTGCACAACATACCAAACTACAATACGTAAACTCAGATACAAATCTACTCTCATAGGTACTGTCTAATTCCACGTTGGTATTGTACAGTAGTTGCGCCAAACGGAAGTCAGGCTTCCTGTTTGACCCAAATAAAATGGAAATATTCCTTCGTCTTGCTGAGGTTTCGAGTGTGGAAATTCGTCTTATAGAGGCGTTTGGCTAATCGTGTTATTGAGGTAGTTGGCATGTAAAATTCGTGTTATAAAGGTTATTTTAACATGGAGTGTTATGGGAGGTTTAAGGGGATTTGAATAGATTTGTGCTTATTGAGGATTTCATGCTATCAAGGTTCCACTGTATCTTAATTCATTTTAGCTAAGTACATATATAAAAATTGCAAATGCACAGTGTAACTTAGTGGACATGATTATGTCGTATTTGAATACCGTCTTCCTAACGGCTGCTACTGGCTGGATGGAGATTATTAATGTAATATGGTTAGGAGGTATTTTTTAACAGGGTTATCCCTAAACTAGTATTATCTTACGAGATATGAATGTCACCACTTGGGTTGTGTTGGATGTGTAGAGTGATTGTTTACCTATATAAGGGTTTGGGCAAAATTCAGGAATATATTTATTAATTTTAAGACTATTGAAAAAATGTAATGAAAATTATTAGTTATATACATGTCACCACTATACCAAACATTTAGACATACTGTATTTTACTCGATTCCACTCAAAGAACTTAATGTCATTTAACTAATCTTATTAAGAACAGGGATAAGTCAGTTATTATCTACTGCATACAACTACTATTTCGTGTAATTTTTCATGTAATTCATGTAAAATTAATTTATCATACATTCATGTATGATAAATTAATTCATTTTCACACAAAAAAGTATTGATATTTTTAGAACAAATTTTAGTGTATACCTACAGTCAAAATAATTCTGAAGGGGTTTCTGTTTTAAAATACTGTAGGTATATGTCAAGCTGATTTTTTTTTCTTTTAATGTCACTGAGATTTTTGTGTTATTTTCATACAGAGGAGGGAGGATTTGTAAATTTCTACATTGTATGAGTTTGTTATTTACTCTGTATTGTAATGAAAGTAACGTCCATTCATCAATTTTGATGTAGTTCATTTAGATTTTTCAGAAGAGGCAAAACTCTGTACTGTAACGTTAACTTCTGATAAAACATATTATTAACGGCAACATTTTTATTTGTAGGAAATCCTTAAAATGCACATGCAGTATCTAATTCATCATCGGTTTAGCAGCTCCAGTCTCCCGGGTGTGCTGACAAGCCTCTTCCATGTTCTCCTATCCATGTATATTCTGTTTTCCTCAATTTGTTGTAGCTGCTGTCCTTTGAGTATTATGTCTTCCTTTATGACGGCCATCCATTTCTTTCGTGGTCCCCAAACTATTTTCTTGCCATCAACATCTCTTTCCAACCACATTTTTGCCACTATTCCTTCCTCCATTCTTCTTACATGTCCAAAACCATCCTAACCTTGCCATTCTGATCTTCTCTCCAACAGTCTTATTACACCCAAACTGGTCTCTTATGTCTTTTTCCTGATTCTATCTCGTCTGTTCCTCTGCAAAGATGTCCTTAAAAATTTCATTTCAGATGTCTGGATTCTACTACGGTTCAGTTGTTATCTGTTAGTTGATGTGAGCGGACCTGTTATATTTCCTACCGTTGTCTGGCTGAGTGGGGTCACTGCCTGCCCGGTTTGGTTAATTTGTTTGAGCGGTTAGTTGTGCGTTAAAACTAGTTACTTATTTTACCAATTTATTTAATACTTTTTTTGTCTATTAAAAATGGCCGATAAGGGCGGTAATTGTGCTAAATCGTTTGAGGAAAATGATACAGTGGCTATGTGCACTGACTGCAAGTTGAACTTTCACAGTGCATGTACACGGGTCGGGTCCACAAGAAGCTTTGTAAAGTCTGGAAGTAAGACTCTAAAGTGCGACTCTTGTGTTGAGGAATCCAAATCGAACGTATCATCTCGTAGCACCGAAGGAAGTGACGACAAGAAAATTATCCTGGATGCTATACAGTCGTTGAAACTTGACATCTCTAAAATCGACGAAAAAATTAATGCTGTGCTACTTTCTGTTAGCACCCTACAGGAAGAAAATAAGAAGCTTAAGGAGGGGTTCATTAAACTGGAAGGAGAGCAGCAGAAGCTTCAGGAGAGATGCGACAGGTTGGAGCGGAGCAATAGTGTGTTGTCCGGCGAGGCGCGAGAACTGCAGCTACGATTGCACGATGCCAAGCAACACTCTCGTGCGGCCAACATCGAGATTGTCGGACTTCCGGCAACCACGAATGAAAAAGTGTACGATTGTCTGGAGCACATTGCCGACGCCCTTGGAATAATATATAACGCTGAGGACATCTCGACAGCTCACCGACTACGAAACTTCTCATCGAAAAGGCACACACACCCACCAATCATTGTACAGTTCGTCTCTACACGGACGGCTGGCTGAAGGCAGCGAGAGAGAAGAGGAAGCTGAACGCTGTAGACATCCAACCGTCACTCCAAAGTAGCATTGTCTACATTAATGAACACCTCACACAACAAAGCGCTATTGGGGAAGGCACGCCGGCTGAGGAGGGAGAAGAAGATCGTTTTCGCTGGATGCTTCAACGGGAAAGTGTTCGTCAAGGCTTCTGAGGGTGCCGAAGGTGTGCGTGTCGCCACGTTGGACGACTTCGATTTATATGATAAGAAGACAACTCATTCTGGCATTGGCAAGGTGTGAACTTTCTTTATTCCTTCTTATCTCAACTTTGTAAAGAGAATTAGATTTTTTATTTCTTAGTAATATTCTAATTAATTTTGTATCAATATTAGTATGAATAAATTTTAATTCATGGAATAATTATTATATAGGACCTATAAACTAATACAAAAAATAACACGGTTTTCTCAACTATGGGTTGGCTTATAAATAACTATGTACATGCACAAAGATGAACGTTACTACTCATTTGTTGTTTTAATTTAATTTAATTATGTCGAGTGTACAAAAGTAATAAACAATAATAAATAATGTAGGATGGTGATATTTACTGTATAATAATATATGAATTCGTTCAGGATAATAAGATTGATTCAGTTATCGGAATTGCTTGGGAAATTCGTCAAAGTTTATATAATATATATTTATGATATGATAAATAATTATTTCTTATCATCTTTGTACAGTTATATACTTGTTTGCAATGTATTTTAATCATGATACTTTGTCAAAATGTTAACATATTAACATTAGTTAATACATTTTTCCAAGATACATAGTATTATAATTGAATTCTAATGCTTAGGTAACTGATTTATGTCTTGTTATTCTTGAAAACATTTATTTATTCTGCTATTTACTATAAATTTATTTATTTTTGTTATTGGGATAATAGTTTTAACTCAATTAATTCAATAATACTTTCAAATCATTAATTTAATTAGTTGTTGATATTGTATCATAATTTGTAATTATTACCGCCCGAATTTTTTTTTTTTTTATGCTTTCAAACGAGTAATGTCATTATTATTATCAGACTATCTAATTCGTTAAACTATTTTACAATTTCATTAGCTTATTTTATTCATGATAATTTAGTTTAAAATTGATTCTCTTTTTACATGTGTCTTTAATTATCGTTCATATAGTGTATCTAACTATGTTTCAGTATTAATCTCAATATTCTCCCTATTCTATTAACTGTTAATAAACTTATAACCACTCGGGCGGGCGGGCGGTCTGAGGCATAGGCTATTCAATGAATGATGACAGCTCAATAACTTTCCACAATAATAATTGTTTGGAATTGAATTCAATTTCTGACTATAATCAGTTTTATTTTACGGATGATGGTGCTGATGTGCTTAGATTGATTCATTCTTATATTCGAAGTTTTTTAAAGAACGGTGATAAATTTTTTATTTACTTAAATGAACTTCCTAAGATGGATATTATTGTATTGTCGGAGTGCTGGTTGCAGGAGGGGGAGGAGGGTATGCCTATTGAAGGTTTCCACATTGTACTCACTGATAAGCGGCGGAACAGAGCCGATGGTGTCATTGTTTATTTCAACAACCGGTTGGTTGTATGCAACTACTTCACAAATATCTCTCGGCGATGTTTATGGCATAAGACTTGATTTTAACTTGCACAACACAAAATTTTGTATTTTAGCTTTTTACCGAACTTTTGATTGTGATGTACAATTATTTATTAATTCCCTAGAAAAGTATGTTGATAGTTTGAATGATATAATGATTATTTTTGTAGGAGATTTTAAATTTGATTTATTAGGTAAAAAATCCGCTAATGTTGACAAATAGCTGAATTGTTCATTAGGTGCTGGTCTTGTCCAATGTATTGACAAGCCTACTAGGGTTCAAAACAATAGTGAGTCATGCTTAGATCATATTTTTATAAGATACAAAGACATGAATAATTTACATACAGCTGTGTTACAAACAGAAATAATTGATCACTATAGTATTGGCCTTACTATTACTTTCTCCACTATGACACCGTCGGCTATGTTCGACAATAAAAAACAGGTGGTGGACACTGAACGGTTTTGTGGTCTTGCTCAGGTTGATTGGGCTTCAGTGTTGTTGAATCTAAATTTAAATTCTTGTGTATCTTATTTTTTTAAAAATTATATCTGATTTAATTGAAGACTCAAAAGTAGACAGAAAAGAAACGTCCAGATTTAAGAAATTAAAGCCATGGATATCAAATGATTTAAAAAAATTAATTCGAGAAAGAGATAAATTAAGTAAAAAAGTTAAAAAACAAACCTTTAACATTAATATGAAAAATAATTATTCTGCATTAAGACAATTTATCGCTAATTCAATTAAATATTCCAAACGTAATTTAAACCAATTTCATAATGACCCCAAACAATTGTGTATAGTCATCAACGAACTAACAGGGAGAAGTAATAAAAAGGATTCGTTCCATATTCTGAAATACCGTCCTAATGCATCCAGCATTACTCATAGTGTTTGCAAAGAAGTAGCAAACGACTTTAACGCTTTTTTTTGCTGCTGTTGGACATTCCCTGGCTAGTTCTATTGACAATAGTGGTCCACTTATCATCAATGACACAGCCTGCAGTGTTCACACTTCATACAGTGACTGAGCATGATGTTATTCGACACGTTTCTACTCTACGGGGTAGGTCTGCGCCCGGATTTGATACTGTCTCCACTTCCACTCTTAAAAATAACATACATATCTTCTCTAAACCATTATTACATTTAATTAATCTCAGCTTGGCAAATGGAATTTTTCCTGACAGTTTTAAATTAGCGAAAGTTTTCCCTCTCTATAAATCTAACTCATATTCAGAGAAAAATAACTTCAGGCCAATCTCGCTTTTGAGTGTGTTTTCCAAGGTGCTTGAGCGGAAAGTAAAAGAACAATTAGTAAATTATCTTCACCAAAATTATATCTTAGCAGATTGTCAATTTGAGTTTAGAACGGATAAGAATGTTTCAGATGTTTTTTTTTTCGAAATTAGCAAAGAAATTTATAATACCCTATCTGACAATGCACGTTCTCTCTTAATATTTTTAGATTTGAAAAAAGCTTTTGACAGCGTAGATAGAAGTAAACTAATCTCTAAATTATCAGCAATAGGTGTATCGGGAAATGCCCTAGACTGGTTTAAAAGTTATCTAACTGGTCGACGCCAGGCGGTGACAATTTGTGGTATAAACAGTGATGAGCTTACTGTTGATTACGGTGTGGTTCAGGGGAGTACATTGGGACCAAATTTTATTTTTAATATACATTAATAACATTTCTAAATTAAATATTAACGGGAAATTATTTCTTTGCAGATGATACTTTAATTTTAATCAAAGATAAGTCATGGGAAAGTGTACGTAATAAAGCTCTATTGGATCTTAAAATAGTAAAGAAATGGTTAGACCAAAATATTTTATCGCTTAATATTTCTAAAACAAAATTTGAGACTACACTTCGAGGGATTTAGTTATACATAATTGCCAAAACCACCTTAATAATTGCTGTAATTGTGAAACCATAGAAAAAGTATCATCATACAAGTATTTAGGAGTTATATTTGATTCACGTGTGAAATGGATAGGTCATATAAATTTCTTAAAAAGCAAAGCTAGAACATTTATTTTTGCTTTTAGACAGTTCAATGTTCTTTTTAGTGTTTTTAGACAGTTTTAGTGTTCTTAACTTCAATGAAATAAAATTAGCATATTTTGCGTATGTGCAATCAATTCTCTCTTATGGTATTGTTGCTTGGGGGGGGGAGCATATAGCTCACATCTTGAAGGTCTGAATGTGGTTCATAGGTCCATTCTAAAAGCTGGGTTTATGAAATGTCGAAGATATTCCTCTGATTTACTATTTCGAGAAACAAGAATTCTTTCTATCAAAAAATTATTTATTAAGGATTTATTCATTTACATTTTTAAGCACTTTGGTTTATTGTTTTCCACTATTGAACACACACACACAACACAAGATATGCAAACAAAGTAGGAATTATAACAATCAATCAGTACAAATCTTTTTCATCAACAAATTCTTTTTACATCGCTCACGTCCTGTACAGAAACTTTCGCACTCAATTCGTAAGTCATACACTATTTGATTCCGCGTCCATTACAGTATTTAAGAAGAGACTAAAATCGTGGTTGCATCTGCTCAGTGATGAGAGACAGAGTCCCTTATCTCTGCTGATTGTAGGCGGCCTTGACCTTTTCTCCTCCTCCCCTCCGCATTTCACCTTTAACGAATCGGCACATTATCTTCAGTTTTATTCTCTTTTAATTTCGTATTATTTTCTCACGTAAATTTTAATTTTGAATTCAGTATTTAATATAATATTACATAAATAGTTTATTCCAAATTAACATATTAGTTTTATTAATCGCACTTCGTAATTTCACAGGATATATTTAATACTTGAATTCAATTAAAAAAAGAAAAAACAACAACTCGAACCTACGCACAGGCCTTTGGCGCCCATAGCATTTCCCTTCATAAATGTCATTTTTATAATCAAGCAAAATATTTATTTGTATTAATTTAGTTATTTCTCTACTTTCGGATTCAGTTTCTAAAATAGCCATTGATAAGACTGAATTATTTTACATTGTGTTATATTTTTGAGTGGTTATTTTAGTTATTTATCTTTTTTTTATGATGTTGTAAATTATGAAAAAGGTGATATTTTGCTTGAATACTTGGTTTGTGAAGTATATTTTGTATTTTCTTTATATGTGTTTATTTTATTTTGTACTATGTGGAAATAAAGTGATTTTGATTTTTATTTAGTGTGCAAGTTTCTAGGCTCTAATTTAAAATAGGCATAAAGTATGAATTAACATTGTTGATTTGGCTATTCTTGGCCACAACTTACTTCTGACTTTGTGGAAAAATGTAGCTGCTTTATTTAGTCTATTGGTGACTTCAAGTGTATCTGTACGTTAATGGGGATGAGATGCATGCAAAATGAACATCTGTTTTGAAAAATGTAAGGGATCATGCAAGAGTTCCCTCATAGCCTTTCACACTCCAACTCCAACAATTAACCTACGTGAGGTGCCCCTGTTAAGCTGAGCAACCAGGTGGGAGGGGTAACCAATCCCAGCGGGAAGCCTGATCAGTGAGCAGATTTTTGTTGGGGGCTGAGGAGGACATGTCCTCTGTTAAAAAGAAGCTGCGACAGGCCTAGCTAGCTGGTAGTGGATGACCTTATCAGCTTTCAACAACAGAAGAAGTATTTAATTGTTCCCCTATATTTATTTCGTTCGTCGTTCCAATTGGTTGTGAGTAATTATATCACCTCACTTTATGTATAGTTCCATATTTATAATGATAAGACTCGGGCTCCAGAAGCTTATAAGACGGTTATAAAAATTGTACAATGCAGTAAACCTCGTTTTATTCAAACTAATGTGGCGGTATTCTGATCCGGATACATATAAATCCAGATAAAAAAATCAAGATTGGGTTAATATCGGTGAAAGACGCCTACTTGATACAATAGGCAATATACCCCTCACGGAGGTGTCTTGCTTCATTTGTGTGAGAATATTCTGGGAACTGAAAGAACGCCCGATAAATATATGTCAACATTGCTAAACTTGATCATAGTCAGTGTTTCAATGTAAATTAACAACAAAAAGCCAAATCTACTGGATGCAATCCATGCAATAGCCTACATGTTTTGTTGGTTATTCTTGTGTCTAAGATGGTCTGGACAGAGATAAACATCTGGATAGGAAGTTAATATGAAAAAAATCAGCTTTATACTATATAATAGCGTTTAATAACGTTTACTATCACATTATTCAGTGTATTCATAACCGTACTGTAACCTTAAATGTTTACGTACGCATCTCAGCGGCAACTTATAGAAACAATAAAAAGCGGAGTGAAATGACAGCTTGCAACGCTAGCGCTCCATGTGGATCGCCCGAGAATAAATCCAAATACAATACAGTACGTACAGTTTGCTGTGTACTGTGAACCATGCCTGCACGCATGCATGTCTATAATACTACGCAAGCAACGCGGCTGTTATGAGTGTTGCCGGTGCTGCCATGAGAGAATGGTGTTTAATGTTTGTACAGCGGTGTAACAACTTTAGAAAACAAATATTCACCCTCCATCAGCTGATCCGTATAAATCGGAATCCGGATAATTTGGGTTCGGATAAAACGAGGTTTACTATACTTCTAAATGTACATTTTGTTTCAGTAGTTGTTTAAACTTAATGCATATTATGATTTGTATCTTTAGTACTTCGAAATCTTATCGGGAGATTCAGATTTGTCTATTACAGCTTCTGATGAATAAATAGATGGACTGGAATGGAATGATCCAGTGTGTTGAAAGGAATTAAATATTGTAAATACCAAAATATGAACTAAAAGTATTGTATGAATTGTACATAAATCGATTACTTGTTTAAATATGATTGAATGATTGAAATGTTTAAATAGGTAAGCATTCGGCCATGATGCAAAATCAGCCAAGGCAGCTTGACACTGTACGCTGTGTGACCTCATGCGCCACCACAGCGAATGTGTTAATACACGCCTATGTGTTATAACGTGTGCAATACTTCTTGACCCACTTTGGCACGGATCATGCTGAACTGATTACTCAGCTTGACATAAATTACCATTTTACAAGAAGAAGCGCATTCATGAGTGCCAAATGCTCGGGAGTATTGCACACGCCTTTGATATTGCTTTACCTTGTTGGAGGGATTAAAGAAAATGCTATTAAGTACTGCAAGGAGCTCTCGACTTGAAGGGCCCTGGCCTTTACCTTTTGTAGATAACCGCCTGGAGTAGACAGTCGAATAAAGTTATCGACATTCTTGACAGAGCCAGTCGGACTCTAGTTTTACTTAGATGAAGTGAATTAATGTCAGTTGACGACACCTGGCCTATGGGAGACGTAGCTGTGCTGGACATCGCTGTTGTAACCTGCCTTCAGCGTCGCTGGATTTTGGAGAGCCAGATTATACGAATTGGCTAAGGTGAGCCTCTACCATGCACTCAACCTGTTTGATCATCTGTTTTAATAACTAGTTCAACAATAAATAGTACAAAAATAGCTTTAAAATATCTCAGCTCATGGCAGCCATTGCCTAGTAGAAGCTAAATAAGTACGACTTAATGTTTTAGTTTCCAAATGAATAATATTGTTGGTTGTATTCAGGGCCGCTTTTAGCTTCATGACACCAGAAGGCTGGCCGGGATTCACTCGACCCCGCCCCCCCCAACAACTCATTACGTCTGTCTCCTACGTAATTTTAGTAATATGAGACATTTAGAATAGGAACCGTATTTGAATCTATTATCAAGCTAAAATATAAGTTTGTTTAAAAAATAAATCATTAGAACTACTATTTTTGAATTATTTTCTTTACACTTGTATCGCAATTTTTATTGTAGAATTATTAGCGGTAATGTTTATGTTTTCCCTTTTCTCGAACTTCCATAGAAACAATTTACTTATTTTATTATTACAACATTTGAATTATTTGAAATAGGTAAATAATATTATCTGTTGTCTATATTATCCTAAAATACTTAACTTCTAATAAAAAGGATTAATTAAAAATGGATAACATACAATAAAAATTGTTGTGTAATTGTATTTTTCACAATCATTTTTTTACATGGCATTTGGTATCTAATGAATAGTAATAGGAAATAAGTCCTTCTTTATTTCTTTAATTTCCATCTAAAATACTTTCCTCCGAGCCTTCCTCTTAGCAAAGTCTTCTATCACTGTGCTGTAATCTATCTTTGCGGCAATTTCAGATTCTATACACAAAATAGACAAAGCGTTTAATTTATCTTCATTAATGGTTGATCTCAAATAGTTTTTCACTCTCTTTAAGCAAGAAAAACTTCTTTCACCAGAGCAGTTTGTAGCTGGAATCGAAAGACAAATTCGTAACACTATATCGATATTCGGGTAGACATCTTGCAGAGAATGGTACCTGAGGTAAGTTGAAATGCCTATCAACGAGGTATCTTCAAAATTCTTACCAGATACTGCACAGTATGCTTGAAATGGCAGCACTCATCTCCAAGATCATTTTGGTAAGTTTCTATGAGATTTTGAGCTTTCGATCTCAAAATACTTTCTTCTACTTTTCCTGAAGATTTTACAATTTGTGTCAAGAAATTAAATTTATCTTGTACTCATTGAATGATTTATACCTTCTTTTAAATTCAACTATAAACTGATCAATTATAACTAAAAAGGTATTGATTTTAAAATATTCTCTGCCATCACGTTCAAGATCTTCAGCTCTGTATTTTTTTTTTTTTTTTTTGTTTCTTTTGAAAATCCTTTTACAATCTTTTTCGTAACTTTTATTTTCAACAACTTTAAGAGCAAGTGATTCATAATAATCAAAATCATTTCTTTGAAAAGAAAAATATTCTGCTAGAGACACAGTTGGAACATATATTGTCTGAGAATATTTTTTTGGATACTTTATTAAGGTGGCATAAAATTGTGCACCAAAAGCAAATCATAAAGGCTGTCTCAAATCTGTTCAATTTTTTAATAATTCCTACAGCTTCACATTGTGTGGTGGCTTTTTCTGTGGAGTCATTTTCTATTGAAGTTAAAATTTCATTCCATGACTCTTTTAGGCCTTAGCAAGCATCGTCCCTGGGTGACCACCAAGTAGTTGATAGCTTTTTTAGTGTTTTTCCTTTATCGATCTCGACTATCAAACGTTCTCATCTTTTTGTCGAGCTTGTAAAAAAACATATAGCTCTTGAAGGATCATAAAAAAATTACAATCTTCACTACAAGACTCTGCTGCTGATGTCCCAACTAAATTTAACGAATGAGCTGCACATGGTATAAACATTGCCAAATGGGCAAGCTCCTTTATCTTAGCTTGCAAGCCATTACAGAGTCCAGCCATATTCGAGGCATTGTTGTAAAACTGCCCTCGACAATCACTGATATCGATATTAAAACTATTCAATTCTGTTAGTACAGCATTGAACATTTGTTCTGCTTTGTGTCCAACGGAGGGGATAAATGTGAAAAATCGTTGACATGGAGAACCATCGGGTAGAACATATCTGAAAATAAGTGTTAGTTGGTCAATATGAGATACATCAGGCGTAGAGTTAACTATAATGCTAAAATGCTTGTCTTGTTTTTAACACCTCACATATTTTATTCTTCACTCTCTTGGCCATTATTTTTATTACTTCATCACATATAAATTGATGATAAGTAATTTGTATGACCGGAGCCAGGATTTCCATGCCTTGAAATATGTTTTGCCAAGAAAGGGTCAAATTCAGTAATTAATTCCAAAACCATCAAATAGTTTCCATTCCTTTGAGAACCTATTATACTATTGTCCCCTCTGAGAGGCAGACCTCTTGAAGTAAGAGCCCTAATGGCTACTTACTTCAAGAGGTAAGTAAATATTACGCCTGTAAATGGTTTCGTCATCAAGTTGTGCCAAAAGTCTTGAATCTATTATCCTATTGAGAGCATGCTTCTTGCTTTTAAATCAATGATTGACGATTTATGAGCGGGCGAGTTCTCGTGGAGACTGAGACGATGTTCAGCATTTTTCCAATCACTAAATCTATCTTTACTGTCAAATTGGGAGCATTGTTTTTTCCGAATGTTAAACATGGACCACAAAAAAACCACATTCTTACTTTCGGAATAGACTAACCAAGTTCTTTGGCTTATTTCACCATTTGCAAGTTTCCGGTTGCTTTTGATAAAAAACGATTATGATATGAGTAAGTTCTCTTACTGGTTGCGAAATCACATTTATTGTTTTGATCAAACCCATTCTTTGCAATCAAATCCCTGGTATTGTCATTTATTAGCCATAAAGCAGGATCTTTGTTAAGTAGGCCTGCTTCAACGTTCAGTTCTTCAGTTATAGAATTATTAAAACTATAGTTAGATCTACCTTCACTTGTATAAACTTCATCTTCTAATGGGGGGTGGGCTGCAGACATTGACGACACCGTATCTTCTTCTACATATTTTTGTTTGGTTTCTTGAAGGAGTCCGTTATTAAGAACAATTTTATCCACATCTTGACTGTTTTTATTTTCTTTGTGTATGACTTGAAACAGTTCTTCCTGGCTATGTTCACACAACATCATAATATCTTCTGTTTCAACATTTACATCAAAATATTTCGAACATTGTGGAGAAACCTGTTTTGGTACACTTCCACTTTTGAAAAATGCCTAGATTTTTAATGTTTTATTCATGACTTCATCCAGTGTCTTGGTTTTCAATTTGGTACATTTTCGATACTCCGAACCACTTAATCTTTTACGCCCATCACTCATATTAAAAGTTAAACATTTAAAAACAACAAAAAAACACTTATACAAAACAACTTAAACAACACATAAAACTGCAAAATACTTCTGAAGTGATTTTTATTAAAAAAAGCCAACACACAATGCCTAAACTAAAGTAGGCCCAGTAAAGCACTCTTTAAAACGAACAAACAAGATAACTCTCCAATAATACTCAGTAGTATTCACTAGCTGGACAACAACTAATTGTGCCAATTACGGTGCGCCACCCTCCACATGTGAAGAGGGGAGTGACCTTGGCCCTAGTTACATACACCAGCCCCCTTCCACCACACACACACGCCCAGCCGCCAACCAACCAGTGATCTCAGATTGAGGACCGTGGGACCGGGCGTCACACTGGTTTACAAGTATTATCAAACTGGGAGTGCGGCTGGACTCCAGGTAGCTATAGTTTGTATGATAGAACCTGTCTCCTGGACCCTCGGCTACCTGGGACTGGCCCGGGAAATCCCCCAGCACTGGCAGCCGCCTGCGGCTGTTTCCTTAATGAGTCACTTACTGGCATCCCTACTAGGTGAACTAACTTTTTTTCCCGGATCACAATTTTTGAATTTTTATCAAATATTTGAAAAGTACATAAAAAAATAAGATTAACGATATAAAACTCGATAAAAATTGAACAATAATTGAGGTGGTCTGTTTATTTGTAATAGTAACAGTATAGTTGGTTTTGTGTAACGATGTGACGATTAAATTACATTGGAATTGACAACAATTCTAATAAAATAATTTTTAAACTAAGCTTATAAAAGATTAGAGTAACAATCCAGTTTCATGAGAAAAATCTGTATTTTGGGTTATAACGGTACTACCACTTGGAACATTGGACTTTCGCAGCGGAAGTCTGACTCATGGTAGCTAAATCTATTTCTGAAAAATGCTTAATCAACTGCTTACAAGTTTCTAGGGTGAGGGTAGTTTTCAGTTCAAAGTGAGCGTTGGCCACAGTAACATCGTGGTAAATTAAATAGCCACTGTGTTTTAATTTAATTTTTTAGTTAGCGAATTTTTAAATTAAGCATTTCTTTAATTGAGTTTACTATTGCATATTTTTTTGCTATTATCTTTTTTTATTTGACTATTTGTGTGTTAGTGTTTTTTGTTTACTTTTATTTTTGTGAATATGCCTCCATCAAGTGAAAAGCGTGCTGGGACAGCATACAATTCTCAGGCAAGAACGATTACAGTATCTGTTTTGCAATACTTCGAGCGGGAACGTGATAACAAGGGACCATTATTAGATCTTAAAAAGGTGTCTGAAAGAGTGTCTGCAGCTTGCAATATTTCCACCAGACTTTGAGCCACATAAGATTGCAGTTAAAACAATCAATGGAAGATGAAGCCTCCCTCAGCGAGCCAACATGAATTTGAAGAAGTTGACCAAAGCCTACCTTCTGACGAAAATCCGACCGTTTCTGTAAGTTATGATACGAGTGTAAGAAACACCAATCCTAGGGCATATTATGTTCCTAAGCTGTGCACACCAAAGAGGAAAAAGCCTTTTAAATCGATAATAACAGAGCTGGATGATTTTCAAAAAATTTTAATCAGAAACCATGTACTGAACTATTACAGACGTCGAGAAGTACCTACCCTCCGAAAACTTAAAACAAGCTTACGTAAAGCTGATTTGTTTAATGGCTGCATACAGACGTTGGCGAGGGTTTTAAAAAAGATTGGGTTCAAATGGAAAAAACTAGACAATAGAAAAATATTAATGGAGAAACCATCAGTAGCTCTTGCCAGATGCCGGTTTTTAAGAAAAATTCGAGATATAGAATTCAAAAAGTGCATTTTTTTTAGATGAAACCTGGATTAATGCGAACACTTCGAAAGACTCTGGATGGACTGACGACACCATAAAGTGTTCTGTAAATGCTCCATTAGGAAAAGGCAAGCGATTAATAATTTGTCATGCTGGGGGATTCCACGGATGGATAAAATCGCCACTGCTAATTTTCACAACTAAAAAAAACAGTGGATTACCATGAAGAGATGAACCACGAAGTATTTGAAGGTTGGTTTTTTTTGAAGTGCTGCTCAAATCCATTCCGGCTGGTTCAACTATTGTGATGGATAATGCATCATATCACTCTCGAATAGCAAATAAAGTGCCAACATCGGCCTCAAATAAGTGTGAAATGGAAGAATGGCTGAAAACACGCAATATCTCCTTCTCTCCTGACTTGCGGAAGCCCGAGTTATATAACCTGATAAAGCTACACAAGCCTCAAGTCACAAGTTACGAGATTGACAAGAAAGCCTCTCAGCTTGGGTTCAAAGTCGTACGACTTCCACCATACCACTGCAACTACTCAGTAAACTTGCAATAATTTACTTCTCAGAAATATTTTAGCCACCATGAGTCAGACTTCCACTGCAAAAGTCCAATGTTCCAAGTGTTGGTACCGTAGATTTTTCTCGTGAAACTCGATTGTTACTTCTAACCCATGTTACTAATAAGCTTATTTAAAAAAATTATTTTATTAGAATTGTTGTCAATTCCAATATAATTTAATCGTCATATCGTTACACAAAACCAACTTTATTGTTACTATACAAATAAACAGACCACCTCAATATTATTCAATTTTTATCGAGTTTTATATCGTTAATCTTATTTTTTATGTACTTTTCAAATATTTGAAAAAAAATCAAAAATTGTGATCCGGGAAAAAAGTTAGTTCACCTAGTGGGGATGCCAGTAAGTGACTCATTAAGGAAACAGCCGCAGGCGGCTGCCAGTGCGGGGGGGTGTCCCGGGCCAGTCCCAGGTAGCCGAGGGTCCAGGAGACAGGTTCTATCATACAAACTATAAATGGCATTGAGCTGCACTCCCAGTTTGATAATACAAATAATATAGTATGTTTGACATACCACACGCCGACACTGCATTAGGTTTAATATTTATGATAACCCCAGTAGCGAATGATTGCTATGGCTTTTTTCAGCTTATCATAGTAGTGATGTTTACATTTTCAGGTTTTTCTATTGACATTTTACATTTATAAATATATTTTTATATCAATGTTATATGGATATTTGCCGCCCTAGGCCACGGCTTACTCGGCCTTATGGGAAATACGGCCCTGGTTGTATCAATGTTACTTTAAATGATTGTAAAGAAAATGTTACCGTTTAGAGAAATATCGTTTACTTAAAATAAATTAATATTTTTTAAACTTGCTTGTAATTTAAAATTGTACACGTTATTACCCGACTTGCTCAGTTGGTAAAGCGTAAATTACTCGCTATACAAAGATAGTATACAGTACAAGTAAACGTCACACAGCACAAATTTATTACAATATAAGCACAAATATATTACAATACAAGTACAAAATGCACAAATATTATGGTGATCGATTTCGGTGATCCACGCTCACTGAAATCGATCACCATAATTGCTATAAAATAGAGACATAACTTTATTAATACTTTAAATTGTTGTCATTTTTCCTTATACTTTCAATTGCTGTAGTGCCATACATTTATTAATTGTTTAACTGTATCTTACAGGCCGTGAGGCGAGTGAAGAAACTCTGGATGGATTTGAATGTCAGTGGAATCGTACATTTTACTGGATAGGCACTTTAGCAAAGGACTGATGTTTGGCGGGTGGCTAGTACAACAGTAGCCACCGACTCTGAGAGGGGGAGCTTTCCCCCCAACTTGCTACATCCCCTCCTTCGCGCATCCAGAGTTTCTTCACTCGCCTCACAGCCTGTACTTCCACACTTGCCAGATTTTACAGTAACGTCATATTATTTTAAATGTCAGCTGCTTTAACTTAAAAGAACTAAAAAATAATAATCACTAAAAAAATATGCAATAAATTATTGGAGCGCTCTACTTTTATTAATTTGATACTCTGGTTCTTCAGCTCATTAAATGTAATATTTATACTGCTATTGACCTCTTTTCGATAAGACGCCTGTTGGCTAGTGAATATCTCATTGTAAATGCTTTGTTTGCAATATATTTCTACTTGTTCAGAAATGTAACTATAAAAAACTTGATAAATTTAAAACAAGTAATATAGCTGAATTTTCTCATATACTGAGTTGTTTGTTTAACCTAGCGTGTGAATTTAATTGGGTCAGTTATTATGTGGTATTATTAAAATAATGTTATGTTACCAAGAGCCAAGTCCCTTCTTATCATAATTAATGGACGCATGGTAGGGGTGATCCTATTTTCAAATAGGACTCCACTGGGATAATAGATAATTCACTGGGAGCAGGATTTATCTTCCTTGTTGTAGCCATGCTACGATCTTCCCCCAACAAGGTTGTGACTTTCTCTCGGATAACCAACACGTGGTGTTATCAATATAGGTTAAGCTCAACCAGACTTTTATCAGGCCTTAATAGGACATTCATCCACTCCATTCTCCACTGAGCTTAGCAAACCTTTGTCAGCCTACTGGGTTACATGACAGTGTATTGACATTAAAATGCCCTGTCTAATTGTAAGTTAAATTGTAGTGACAAAATGTATGTAAGAGGAGGACTCGTTATTGAGCAGCCCAGAACGTTATTCCCTTAGAAAAAAAAAAAAAAAAGAATAGCAGAAAAAATAATATATACATGAATTATTAAAAAATGTCCCGGATATTTACTGCTAGATGTAACTAGCTTCTGTCAGAGTTAACTGCCTCCTTGCGTGCCTGATGGTCACTGTCTTTATCTCCAAACTCCAGTCTAGTAAGAACACTTCTTCACCCAATACCCCTTTTGTAGGGTGAGCCATATTGTCCAGTACCAGAATTGTCAGACCCCAGCTTGTGGGATATTTTTCTACATGGCATGGCCAGCATGTCTTAAGGGCGTGGTGGTGATACGATTTAGCTGTGAACCATAATCATAAAATAATAATTCAAGACAGTTAATTAACATTGAGATCTACACATAAAAAAGAAATTGGGAAGTTTCAGTCGATATACAGCCATACTATTTTATTAATATTCCAGCATAGAAACAAACACCTGGTAATCCACCAGTGATGTTATAATATTTTCTCTAGTTAACAGTTATTCTTTGTTAAGCGAGCTTGCAGTCAGAGAGTTAGAAAAAACACTGATTCTATGTCTGCTGTTCATTCGATATAGTCTCAAAGCATGAATACATCTTTTAATTCCGAATCTCACTGTATGGCCACCTGCAGATGGCAGCACTTAGCACTTGCTGGGTAGTCAAGAATTGTGACTAATGTTTGGGTCAACAGCTGAAGGGCAGTCTCATGGAGTGTGAAGAAAACCAAAATTGGTGTCGCACAGTGAACCCCTCTTCCTCCATAATCTAAATTAAATCTAGTTTAAATTGAACCTTAAGGAAATTCAGCCTTGATTTAAATAGATTTATAAAGTGAGCATTTAATTTTACTTTGACTGTTGAATACATCTCTCTTTTGGAAAAGAGTCAGTTTTTATTTTTATAATCCTGTTCTCCCATAAGAAGCCCTACAGAAGCCACGGCCAAGGAGCTACTGCTCAGGATCATACTATCATACTAGGGTTAATGATCTATCAAATCATTATTACCAATACCTTTATTAAAAATTGACACTAAAACATGTAGTCACATATGTTTGATAAAACTTAGAAAATATCTCAGGTACTTAATTTTACATTAATTTCTTAAAATTAAAGATTTTGTTAATCTTTATATTTAGAATTTGATTTGTTTTGGTAAACCAGATTTTTTTTATGTTTTTCTTGGCTGCCTTTTTTATTTTTGTAGAAATCTTTGGTATATCAGGACGACAGAAATTCTCCTTATCCTGAAAATAAATAAATGGGCCATGTAAGATTTAAAATCTATTAAAAACATTACATACAATCTAATACTAACATTATTTAAAAAATTCTCTTTCATAAAACTTTACTTGCCAGTTCACATAGGCATGCAAGCATGTTTGTGAACTTTATTCAACAAGTGAAGTACCAACTATTGGCTCAGTGGGGATTCGAACCTTGGACATTGCCCTCCGCAGTCCAAAGCCTTAGCCACTGAGCCACCACACCGGCAATTACGTATATGTAGTATAGAAAATTTAATTGTCAGGCAAGATTCGCCCAGGTAGGACTGGATAATGTACCTCAAAAAGTAAACAGAAAAAATGTTTAAAAAAATTTAAAACATCAATTCCCAGAAACTTACTAAAACAAAAAACTAGATAGATTATATCTATATTATCTGGATGGCATAACATCCATCCAGATTGAGTTATTAAGACATTTGTGTGAGAAACTCGCCTGCATTACTAAATGAGAAGAGAAAAGTAATGGAAAACCAAAGCCACTGGACTATTGCGACAAATTTAAATTTCAATAATGTTATCAATAACCATGAAATCTGTTACCAGAATTTCTGTCTATCATGGGAGGTAAACATTATATGATTACAGAAAACTATGAAGAACTTGATGCATTTTACAAAAAGAGCAAAGGAATGAATCTCAAACATACTGTCTACATTGATTGACACCATTCCAAACAAACATATATGACATAAATAACACTTATCCAGTCCACAACAACAATATCAACATGTTAAAAGACACTATACCACATACATGGGTCACATATGAATTTTGAAGTAAGTTAAAATTCAGAAATTGAAAGTGGAAACCATTGCTCTTATGGAAACCATTCAGCAAACATATTATTTAAAACCATACATGGGATTAACGATTAAAAATAATTAACGATTAAATTTAATCGTTACTTTTTCTATTAACTTTTTAACTTATTTGTTAGTTTTGGTCAAGTTTAACTTCTAACTTTAACTTGTTGAAAATTTGGCTAACGGTTAAAGTAACTCGGTTAGTTTTTCAAATGTGATAAAAGGTGCCATTTGGTCCGTGGAATGTGGACTGGGGAGAAATTATCTAAAACTCAGGTCAAAGACCGATTGTTTTCCTCATCCCCCAATTGTCACCGGCAAGCAAGGTCACTGTTTTGAAAACGCACCCCCTCCCCTTTAGTCATATTTTACTGCCTTATAAATAAAAAAAGTCCTCCCAAAGTCCAACCCCTCGTCCACGCCGTGGGAGGTGGGCAACAGCACTTAAGTACGGGATTGCTTATTAGGGCGAATGCCAGTGGGGACATGTCCCTGGTACCTCCAAGGTTGCTGGCTCGGTCTGATGAGAACCCTGAAACGGTGACGGCAAACGGGGCTCTGGTGAAGCAGCTGCGTCAGGCCTAGCAAGCCGGTAGTGAAGAAAACAATTGCTTTCAAAACTGTAGACAAGCTTCGGAATAAGACGGATAAAATGATGACGAAACGGAAAAGTCAAAGGTTTAGAATTGGAACACTGAATATAATGACGCTTACAGATAAAGTAGAAGAGATCGTAGAAGTTATGAAGGAAGGGAAAATAGATGTTATGGGTCTGAGTGAGACCAAATGGAGAGGAATAGGCGAGAAAGAACTTAGAGATGGGTACAAACTGTTCTGGAGTGGAAATAGAAAGAGATCAAGAAATGGAGTTGCTTTCATACTCAGTAATAATGTGCGAGAATCAGTTCAAGAAGTAAATTGTATTTCAGAAAGATTAATGAAAATAGTACTTAAAAGCAAACGTGAGTCTCTAGCAATAATACAAGTATATGCTCCTCAAGTAGGATGCACAGAGGCAGAAAAAGATGCTTTTGAGACAGTGCTGGAGAATAATTTAAGAGGAGTACATATTATGATAGGAGACTTTAATGCACAAGTTGGGAAAGAAAGAGAAGGGTATGAGACAGTGTTAGGAGCTTTTGGATACGGAAGAAGAAATGAAGAGGGGAGGAAACTCTTAGATTTGTGTGTTAGAAATGGTCTGAGAATTGGAAATGGAAACTATACAAAAAGAGAAAGTCATGTTATTACCAGATACAGCTGGGATAGAATCCAAAAATCTGTTATAGACTATATAATTGTAGATAGAGAGTGGGGGGAAAAATTAAGAGATGTGAAGGTGATCCCAAGTGTCAGTCATGGAGGAGATCACAGATTGTTGATTGGAGACTTCAAGTTGGAGGTGAATAAACCTATTAAACTGGAAAGTAGGAAAAATATAAAGTACTGGAAACTGAAAGAGAATATGATTTGTCAAGAATTTAAAAGTAAAATAATGCAGAAAGTGCCAAGGGACCAGAGAGGAGAAGTAAATGCAGAATGGGAGTATTTTAAAAGAAATATGGCAGAAATTGCTGAAGAAACTTGTGGAAGGTCAACAGGAAGGAGAAAAAGAAAGCAAACAAACTGGTGGAATGAGATTACTATAAAGGCAGTAAAAAATAAAAATCAAGCTTGGAGAAAGTGGTGTAAGAGTGGCACCGCAGATGATAAACAAGTTTATTTACAAAAGAAAAGAGAATGTAGACAAATAGTGGAAGAGGAAAAAAGAAAATCATGGGAAAAGTTTACACAAGAATTGCAAAAGGATGTAGATGGAAATAAGAAAATGTTTTATAACATGATGAAAAACAAGAGAAAAAACACTGAAACAACAACCAAACTCGAGTTAGAAAATGGAAACGTATTGGAAGACCCAGATGAAGTTAAAAAAGAATGGAAAAATTATTTTGAAAAATTACTGAACAAGGATTATAAAGAAGAAGCAACAAGAAATAAGATAGCAATAACAGGGAACGTAGCTGATGTAAGCATGAAAGAGGTGGAAGATGCAATTAAAAGCATGAAGAGCAATAAAGCCCCTGGACCAGATGAGGTGACAATTGAAATGGTAAGAGCTGCGGGACCAGTGGGAGTTCAATGGTTGTACAGAATTTTCAAAGGTATTTGGGATGGAAAAAACTTCCCAGATGAATGGAGTAAAGGGCAGATAGTCCTGCTGTTTAAAAAAGGTAATAGGAGACAGTGCAAAATTATAGAGGTATAACACTGATGGTGCAAATGGCTAAGGTTTTTGAAGGAATTATTCTAAATAGAATCAAAGGAAAAGTAGAAGAAGAATTAAGTGAAGAACAGCATGGCTTTAGGAGGAATAGAAGCACTGTGGACCTTATTTTTACACTGAGACAACTGAGTGAAAAGAAATGGGAGTACAATGAACAATTGATACTAATTTTTATTGATATTGAAAAAGCGTATGACTCTGTAAAGAGAGAGTCAGTATGGAACAGTATGAAAGAAATAGGGATAGATGATGATTATATAGGATGGGTAAAAGAAATGTACAAAGCACATAAATGCTGTGTGAGAACAAATTTAGGCGATACAGACTGGTTTGAGATAAAGAAAGGATTGAAACAAGGAAGTGTGCTATCACCTATACTCTTTAATATAGTAATGGAAAAGATTACAAGAGCAGTTAAGAAGAAAGTAAAGGGAGAGTTGAATACAATGATTTTTGCCGATGATCTATTGATATGGGGGAAAACTGTAGATGAAGTTCAAGAGCGTTTAAATGAATGGCACAAGCAACTCAAAGAAAATGATTTAAAGATTAGCAAAGAAAAGAGTGAAATTCTAGTGGTTGGAAGGACTGGAACAATAAATGCAGACATAACCATAGAAGGGGAACCGCTGAAGACAGTGGAACATTTTTAATTTTTAGGAGCACTAATATCGAAGGAAGGGAAATTGAAAGAAGAAGTGACAGCTAGGTTACAAAAAGGTGGAAATTTTTACCAAACGGTAAAGCACCTGGTGTGGAACAAAAGTGTACCCACAAAAGCAAAGATGATAATGTTTAAATCATATTATACCCCAATAGTTACATATGCATCGGAGACATGGACGATGAATGAGAAAGAATGGAGCCGAGTACAGGGAGGAGAGATGAAATTTTTGAGAGGTATGTGTGGAAAAACGAGAAGAGATAGAGTGAGGAATGAAGATATAAGAGAGGAACTAGGAGTTAGAAGTATAAGAGAAAAAATAGGTCAGAATATTTTACGGAGATATGGGCACATCAAAAGAATGGATCCAAACAGACTGCCAAGGAAAATGATGGAAAGTAAAGAAGAGGGACGGAGAGCTAGAGGTAGACCGAGAAAGAGATGGTTAGAAGGTGTTAAGGAAGAGATCGGAAATAGAGGGTACAGATGGGAGCAGATTGAGGAAGAAAGAATCTGGTCTGATAGAAGAAGATGGAGAGTGCTTGTCAACACCCAGACCCAGTAAACTGGAACGGGACTAGGATATGTATGTATAAATAAAAAAAGGAAAAAGGAGGACCAAACGGGTATACCATTGTTGTGGGATTGACCTGACTCTGGAGTGATCATTTTCACTTGATTAGTTTATGTTTGGGGATAAAGTTGAGATAGTCATTTAGTTATCTTGTTTTAAATCAACGTATTGGTTCTAAGCTTGTTTATCTTTCATAAACTCTAATACTGTAATTTTACCTGTTTACCCATCTATCTCTATAATTAATTAGGAAAATCAGTTGCATTTTGACGTTAATGCTGTCAATACTTGATTAATTGATCATACAGAATTACATATCTAAATTGTCCTGTTCAAAAGTAATCGGGAAAAACTATTTAAATGGTTAATCAAACCAACATTTCCTCAAACGTTTCCTTAATTTTAGAGTAGGCTTACTTGGTAAAATCAATCCATTATATGATACCACGCAACAGAACAAACTATCTTCAAGATTTCAGGACACATTTCAAGTAACAATTACGATATTTAGTTCTGTTTTCATTATTTTGCTATCGGCACCGTTTAAAAGAGAAGATAATGATAATACTATCTTTAATATTAATATCTATAATATTATCAATGGTAATTAGTTTTGTATTTTATTAATGATTTAGATAGGTTTCATAACTTTTAATTAACTTATTTCAGTAATAATAAAACATGCACTCAGAACGGCAAATTCTTAAACATCTAAATAAACGTAATTGCTTATCGAAAATAGTATGAATAGATCTGCTTTCACTCACTTATAGAGTGAGTATATTTTGTTCAGTTTTTGTTTACCGCTAATCATCCCATACTTTCTTATCAGTGACCCTTCCTTATCATCTTCAGCCTGATAAAAATCACCTGGAGTCAACATGTCAAGATATTATTTGGCCTTTCTTATTATCTGCGCCAATTAAAAAAAAAGTTAAGACCCACTCGCCCACCCCTACACGTAGTGGTATTGACCCACCCGCCCACCCATACACGAACAGTGGTATTTCCATAAGATAGTTATTGATTTTTTAAGGTATGGCTTAAAAATGTAAAACTTTAAGTCAGTTTTTGTTAACAATTTTAGAAATTAAATTAAATATTTAATCTTAAGAATTCGGACAGTTATATAACAAAAATTAATGTATAAATTACTATAGTCTAATTAATATTATTATATAATAATGTATTATTAATAGGCCTATTTATCTAAGATATTATAATTAATAAAAGATCATACAGGTTAAGTATTTGTTTATGAATATTTTACTGTACCAAAACTAACTTTTATCTTTTAATTTCAGTTAATTTTCTAATACTTTAACTTTAATCAGTTAGTTTCAATTTATCCTAACTTTTAACTTCAATTAGTTACTCTTTTAGAGTATTAACTTTAACTTTATTCAGTTTAAAAAAATCATTAACTTTCCCAAGTATGTTTAAAACCCTTCATATTTCTTATCAAACAACAAAGTAACCGCAAACACTCCAGACCTAGGTAACTCAGTCTCAGACTTGTGAATAATGATTACTTCAACGCAACAATTACACTGATTATTAAAATTTTCAGTAACTTTGTAATGCAATCGTTACATTTTTTAATGGGCAACTAGTAATCGTTACAATATTATTGTAACTAATAAAATTTGGTGTTGGATGTTACACAAGTTACAAAAAAATCTCAGTAGTCGGAATTGATTTAGTTTTGGCCATTTTGAGAAATGTAGGTCACAAATCAACCCCTGCACAGACTTTTGTTGTCACGCACGTCTTGAAACACATGGCAGTGGCACTGTACGGCAATTGGAAAGTGGGAAAACCCTTGGTGACCATTTGGTGTACCTTAGTTCAAGAAACCTAGCGAGACTTATTTCCATAAGGAATATTGCCAGGTATTGTAGCCAGTGGAAACTGCACTAGAGATCCTTCAAGGCGAGAAGGAAATCTTCATGGGATATTTACTACCAACCCTAAAGTATGTTAGAACTGCTCTTGTAGATCAAGATGGTCTAGAATATTATCAACCTTTGAGGAATTCTCTAATAGTTGGTTTTGACAAAAGGTTCTCACACTTACTCTCAAAAGCAGAGTACAGAATGAGAGCACTCCCACTTCCAATCTAAGTTTAAGTTAGATTATGTTTAGCTGTGCAGTTTTGCTATTTTCGGAAAGGCAGGACCGAATGACCAGACTTGGGAAAGTTAACAATTATTTTTAACTGAATAAAGTTAAAGTTAATCCTCTATTAAAATAACTAATTGAAGTTAAAAGTTAGAGTTCAATGAAACTAACTGATTAAAGTTAAATTTTAAAAAAGTAACTGAAATTAAAAGTTAAAAATTAGTTTGTGTGGCATGAAAGAATACATACAATTATTTACAAAAAAACTGTTGTCTCTTATTATTATACATAACGTAAACCGTCTAGAAACTAATTCAACACACTTTATTATTCACTCGGCAAACTTTAAAACTGAAATGAATCCACCTTCAAGTCTCTCAGTATTATCACTAACACTATGACTACGTCTTGGACAAACAACAATGGGACACGTTGGGTGTGTCTATTAATTATGGGCAGGGCAGGAAGATGGCGGAAAGGGATGGGTGTGACTCATGACTTTGTTTGTCGGCGAATACTTGGGATTGAGGAAAACGACCGGTCTTTGACCAAAGTTTTGGACGCTTTCTCCGCCATTGTCTACATTCCACAGGACAAACCGTACCTCGTTTGTAAAACTAACTGAGTTAGTTTAATCGTTAGTGAATTTGTTAACTAGTTAAAGTTAAAAGTTAAACATCCCCAAAACTAACGAATAAGTTGAAAAGTTAACAGAAAAACTAACGATTAAACTTAATCGTTAATTATTTTTAATCGTTAGTCCCAAGCCTGCGAATGACAGACCTTAATTTTAAACAACAGATGTTGAAATTTAACAAATGTTTTCAAAAAGAATAGGTTAAGATATAAATACTGTAACTATAAATAAACCTTGTTGCATAAAATAGAAATAGTACTTTATTTACTGCCTAGCTGAATACAAACAAACATATATATATATATGCACACAACGAAAACATTGTTTTAGATTTTGCAAATGTTAACTGGGCGAAAAGTCACATTGTTTTAACTATTACTGTAATCGGTTAAATTTTTGAAAATTTAATTGTAACTTTAATCAGTTACTTTTTTCAAAGAGTAACTGCTAATGTAATTAGTTACATTTTTATAGTAACTTTCCCAAGTCTGCAACTGTCTTTAACAGACTTGCTCCTGACTGACTGGAAAGTCACTGAAGCCTTTGCATTAATCACCTACCCAGCTAACATAACCCAAAAGTTCCAATGTCAGTGTTGATAATCATGACAGAGGTCAAGTGAGCAACATGATAAACCTAACTGTTAGGTTTCCCTAACTAAAATTACTTACTACAACATTCTCAGGTTTTAAAGCCTAATAGTAACTGTGTTAAATTTGCTTTCTGATCAACCAACAATTTCCCCAAATCATGATTTGAACATATGAACATTGAACATTTCTACAAAGCACTAGATAAAGCATTCTTTTTCATTTTACACCAAATAATTATAACAGTTCCGTAAATAGAATGTATAAAAAAGGACAAGGTGTTTGCATTCTCTTAAGAAAAACCTTTACAACCTATTCATATCTTAAATTTATCTAACATAAGTTTATTTTTCCAGAAAGATGTTCAATTTTCGATTAGCCAGTCTGTTACTTAGGTGGAAGCAAGCTACTTTGGTTTTTGATGGGTTAGGATTTAGCTTCAAGGTTCTAAAATATTCTTCGAGGGCTGCAAGGTCACTTGTGTCTCTTCAGTAGCTCTGAAGTCCTCGGTTGGTAAGCTAAAGCAATATCATCTGTATATAAAAATGTTCTAGACTTTGTGATTGAGATGTCAGCAATATACACATTGAACATAAGTCACAAAATAAAGACACAGGGTAGGAGACTAGAATTTTAACAATAAACCTTTGCTGCATACTGTGTTCATAAGCCACAATATGATCAAGAAAAGCTGCAGATATTTTCAACTTATTTTCTTCTCGATAAATTATGTCAGAGCTGGGATGGATAAATAGTGTACACACTAAAGAGATTGATGTCCAACTTAATAGGGTCATACTAGCTGAGGCATAGTGTGGAACAGTTTTGATGGATGAAATAAGTTCCTTATTAACAATCTGTCAATACTGTAGGTAGGATGAACCTCCCTCGAAGGGAATGGACACCGTTGAATCAGTTCCAAACTGGCGAGGGCAGATGTAACTACCTAAGTATAAATGAGGATCGACACTAGAACAGTCATGTTATTGCGGGGAATCATCCAAACAATGCGTGATGCCCTCATAATTACAGAGTGCCCTATGCACTCTTTTACAGAGGGATTAGTCAGCATAAACGGAATCAGTGGGCCAGGCCTTAAATAGCTTGATTGATTGGACTTAGCTTTGTGACAGAAGATAAATTTTTATTATTATTAATATAATAACATGAACTTTGGATCTTGATCCATATATATCTAAACTTTTTAAAATTAATAAATGGTAGCTGACAACAAACCATACGATATACCTTTCAAGAAATTATGGCAACCATAGCTCTATAAGAGGATGGAGATATTTGGGTTGGTCAGAAAATGCAATATAGTAAGGTTTGAAGAAGAGCATCATAAAAACATCAGTGGGAGAATGCTGAAATATATCTAATGGAAATTATTGTGAGTAAAAACTTTTCCTGCATTATTTGGGATAAACAAAATGTTTAATGTAAACTGTAACCACCCTACTGAAAACAAAATAATGTGTGTTATATATATTTAAGTGTAATCAAGATTTAACGCACTACATCAATTTTAAATAAACGTTTATTTAAAAATGTAAGAAAGGTGATAAAATTATAACAACTTTTAAGGCATTAAAATTTAAAACCAACATTAGTGTATTCTTGCAATAAAAAATGATAGAGAATAGCTCTTATAATTCTTAATTAATTTAAAACCAGACTAAAGAGCAGATATTAAGATGCAAGGTGGGAGAGTAGTTCATAAAAAATGTTAAGAAATCACTTTTTCCAAAATTCACAACCCTCCTAATAAATTGGAGACAGTGAGAGGGATATAGTGATATTACATTTTCAGTTGTCATGGTTTAAGCAAATTCCATTACTTTGGAAGGAATGAACTTGTTGCTCACAATAATGAAGTGTCACGTCAACAGAAACATAGACCAAAGGTTCTTTAAAGACTTGATTAGCATCTACTTACCTTCTCTGATGTGTTTGCAATGCTCTGTAAATTAGGCAGAGATTCACATCTTTTCGGACTCATGGTAACAGTATTTAGATGACTGTTACTTATAGGGACCAATACATCTGAACTAGCAAGAGAAGACTGAAAACACAACATAACAAATTTGGAAAATTGAACTGTAATATTAAAATACGCTAATTATTTATAAATTGCAATATGACTAAATTAGATAAGTACATATTTGTGATACAAACCTTTAATTTGTGTTAAGCAGAGTTACCTTCTTTGGTATTTTTACTATGTTATACCCTTGATTCTAGTGTAAATAACTGACCTGATATACACTAACCTAACCTCTAAATAACGAAATAGTTTTTATATAATACACGTTATCTAAAATCTTGGAAGTTTTTTTCACATTACAGTAACTTTGTAGCCAGATTCTGCAAAGAATGAGTTGCTGATGATTTAACTACTCATACTTCTTTCTTTGATGTGTTTAATGGATTTATATGTTATGTCTATTATGTCAGTATATGGTGTGCTCTAGTCTTTCTGTTGTTGTTGGATCAGACTGTTTTTATTATTGTATTTTTAATTAAATAACTTAATCCTGTTTAGCATCATCTACTGTAATCACACTTTAATTAGTTATTTGCACTTTTTCCCCGGCACAAAACAATTATTGGCCAATTATTTCAGTGTGACTAGGCCGCTGGGGAATATGTCCAGAACTGCTGGTAGGATTAGTTATCTGGTGGAATTATATTTAGTCTAGTGAATTAAATGTGATGTAAGCAGTTAGTTAATCATTGTTGATACATAATTTATTGATCCACCTGCCCATCCATTAAAACACATCCTACCCGCCCACCAATACATGTCCAGGTAGTGTAACTAATACCACCGCACGTGTATGAGTGGATGGGAGGTTGAATTCCTCTGTACGTGTAAGGGTGGGTGGGTGGGTCATTACCACTGCAAGTGTAAGGGTGGGCGGATGGGTATTGGAGAAGTAAAACAGGAACAAGATAAGTTCCTTAAAAAAAGTTATATCTATTTTTTTATGTTATATATTGCATTGACTGGTAATGCAATCAGCCAATCACACATCTAGTTAAGTGTGTTGCATGCTATAATAATAATAATAATAAATCTTTGTCATACGAATTTGTACAAATTTTGACAAAGTCAATATACAGCAATAGTTGTCAAGTCTTAAATATTAATCTAAGCTTAACTGAATTATAATTACAGAAGTCAGTCATGAAATACAGTCACAACGGACTTTCAAAATTAATGAATGTTTGCCAAAATGTAGATGCATAAAAAAACATTGGAAAACAAATGTAGCATAGTAAGATACCACTGCAAAACAATAATCCACTAACAAACAACAAAACAACAAATAATTTAACGCACTTTAAACACTAACTAATTAATCCAAAACCCATACAAAATAATAAATAGATACAGAACAATTTATGATACATAGTAGACAAAAATCATTAAAGTAGACCTACTAGTTTATACAATTTAAATTTCAAATAAAAAAGATTATGCAAAACTGTTTCCTATTTAAATATGTACTTAAATTGTGTCTAATTTAAAAACTATCTGCACGAAGGATAGAGTAAAACTCTTGGAGGCAATAAAATGGGTTGTTTAAAAGCCAGGAGTAAAACAGTTTTTTAAATTTACTTTCAGGATGCTTTTTAATTAGGGACTTTAGCACATTATATAGCTGAAGAGCTACTGTAGTGTGACTATTTATGGTTTTAGTTAGCCTACAATAGGCTATTGAAGCTAGTTCTTTACTGCGAGTATTATAGCAGTGAACTTCAGAATTAAACTTCAATAAATCAGAATTTTTCAGAACATATAGAGTTAGGTCGTAGATGTAAAGGTTGATAATAGTCAGAATTCCTTGACTAATAAAAAGTGGCTTGCAGTGTTCTAAGTGTCCCGAATCTGTAATGATTCTTAAGGCTTTTTTTTGTAAAATTAAAATCTCGTGAACCTTAGAGCAATTCCCCCAAAAAATTAGGCCATATCTAAGTAAAGATTGAAAGTAAGCAAAATAAGTTGAGCGTACAAAATGTTTTGGAATATGAAAGATAAGGCATCTCAGAAGATAAAGAACCCTGGAAAGCCTGACAGATAGTTGTTCTATATGTGGTGTCCAATTCAATTGAGAATCGAGCTGCACCCCAAGAAATTTGACAGAAGACAACAATTCTTCTTCGGGATCAACAAGTTCAGTATTAATATGTTTTAATGTAAATAGAATATTTTGGGTTTTACTCTTGTTTAAAAGAAAACCGTTGGACTGAAACCAAAGGGAAGCATCTAAAATTGTGTTTTTAACTATTTCATTTAATTCTTTTAAATTGTTGCCAGTGCTTATGAAAGTCGAGTCATCTGCATAGAGGATTGTTTTAGAGTTAACAGAGAGGGGCAAATCATTTATTGTAATTAGAAAAAGGAGGGGGCCAATACAGAACCCTGAGGTACACCATAGTTGACATCAGCCTCTTGTGACCAGACACCATCTATGTAAACTATTTGTTTACGATTTTTTAAATATGAATGAAAGAATTTAAGTGAAGGGCCAGTGAAACCATAATGCTTTAATTTTATTAAGAGGTCAGCGTGATTAACAGAATCAAAGGCCTTACTCAGGTCACAGAGAGTGACCCGAGCAATGACCTTATTTGCAAAAGCCTGAAGAACTTCTCTTATCAATTTATCTATTGCCTCAGTTGTGGAATGTCCCTGTCTGAAACCAAACTGGATGCATTAAGAAGATTGTTTGTTTCTAAAAAATGGATAGTTTGGTCATAGACTAAAACCTCAAATAATTTAGAAATTGCTGGAATCACAGAGATGGGACGAAAGTTACTTGGTTTGTCTCTTGGTCCTTTTTTATAAATAGGACAGACTCTGGATAATTTTAGAGGCTCAGGAAACACCCCTTCTTGTAGGCATTTATTAATACAAATTGTAAGTGGGATAGCAGGTCCTTTTTTATAAATAGGACAGACTCTGGATAATTTTAGAGGCTCAGGAAACACCCCTTCTTGTAGGCATTTATTAATACAATTTGTAAGTGGGATAGCAAAACTTGGTATCATCTGTTTAAGCACATTGTTGGACATGTAATAGACATCAGTGCTTCCAGAACTCTTCAACCTCTTAGCTGCCTTTATTATATCCTCAGGTGTAAGAGATTTCCACGTGAAGACTACTGAGCGACGCCTATGATTTCTGTTTAGAAATTCAGTGCAAGTTGTGCCCTCGCTTATTTGGGCTCTTTATTTCTTCTATTGAGTCAATGAAATACTGATTAAAGGTATTAGGATTGATGGTTATAATATTATCATTCGGATAACCCTTACATTCTTTAATGATGTTCCAAGCTGTTCTCGATTTATTCATGCTTCTTTGAATAAGGTTTGCATTGTATGAAAGTTTGGCATTCTTTATTGCCTCCTTATATTGTGCATTTACAGTACAGTACGTTCTGATTCAGAGTTTCAACAATAGGCCTACTTTTTTTGCGTAAATTATGAAGGAATATAAGTCTTTCTTTCATTGGATTAAGTTTGGCTGAGTACCATACATTACATGAGTTTTTAGAGCTTTGCTTGTATTTTTTAAGTTTTAAAAGAGAATAATGTTATTAATAAAGAATATTGAAAAATTTTTTGAATAGACAATCTGCAGTGGTGTGTGGTTCAGTAATAGAGTTCCCAGTCATAAGATTGTAAATTAATTTTTAGAGTTAAAACATTAGAATGTGGCAGATAAAAAACTTAGAGGCCGGTTCGATACAATTGGATTTAGATTGACATTACAGTTTAATAATTTACCAGAAGGCCTAGTAGGGTTTAAATTAACTACAATACCATCATTGGTCAGAAAAGGGAAAACAAATGAGTTGACAGATAGAATTCTATGTAAAATTACAGTTTACAAAAATATTATCCAAGCAGGTTTTTTCCTCTAGTAGGTGCCTTGTTTACACAATAAAAATCAAACTGTCTAGCATATTAACAACAAGTTTTGCAGTTTTCTTCTGTGATGTGTACATCAAAATTGGAGTTAAAGTCACCTCCTACTATAATGGTGTAGTTTTTAAATTTTGTTAGTTGAAATAAAAAAGGTTTCGAGGAATGTTAAGAAAGGATCGCCAGCTGGTGAGTGATAGATACTAACTAGAAGTTTTCATACTGTCAATAAAAGCTGCAGCAGCTTCAAAATGAAATTCAATGCAAAAGGCACTTATATCATAAGGCCTGGATTTGAATGATTTTGTGAACTCAAAAACTAGGGATCTGCCTCTTATGAGTTCCCTTTGACTGTAGGCAGCAGCACAGTAAAAGTTGCTGTACCCCTGCCTAGCCTCATCAGAGTTGAGCCAATGTTCTGGTTATACAGATAGTACAAACATTCTTTAAATCAGGTTAAGAAACTTTCTAAAGCTAATATTTTTTCCTTTAATACCCTGAATATTTAGAGCTAAAAATCTGTAGGACTCATTACGTTCATCTGAAACTAAATCATTATTAATGAAAATTAAACTTACGTACACTGCTTGATACCGTTAAGGCTCTAGGGTTTTTGATAAAATTAAGTGCTCTATTTTTAACAATAGGTAATACAAGCTAACCCAGACAAACTGTAAGTACAAAAACTTCATTATAAGACATAAATCTCATCCTGGACATTTATATTTTTCTCTAAAATCAGTTATCAAAAGTGCCGACTCGTACAGACTATGCTTTAAACGTTAACGTTTCCACATCATATTTTCGAAAACCCTTTTACTTCTAAAATAACGCAAGTTTCACAATACTTATACATTTTAAAACATTCCTAGTACATGTAGTACCAAGTTTAGTTATAGTATTCGCACCCAAAACAGCTTTAAAAGTGTCGTGAGTGAACTTTTCAAATATTACTAAATACTTAGTCAAGATGGCGATTAAAATCTGAATCAACTCCATTTCTTCTTCATACGTCATCAACGTCACACGAAGACCAGGCTGCCAACCTAAATCCATAAGAGCTTAAAATTCCCACACACTACCAACTTAAATCTGTTCAATCTAAATTTCCCACACACTAAATACACACATCGATACTAAAACCTACAGAAATATAAGAGCTAGCAGTCAAGGAGGAAGTTCGTGCTGTCACGGTCTCCCCGTACTTCCAGTTTGAGGTTTTTTACTCATATCTACTGTACCTAACATTGTTTACCATGTTGAGGTGATTCATTGTGTTCTGTTTGTAACAATCCACTACCACCGGGATAATGACTTTGTGATTTGCTCAGTAAGTAAGTGTACACTTCACTATCATTGTGCTGGTATTACGGAAAAGACTTATAGGCTAAAGAACAGAGAACAACGTAACAAGTACAATTGTGTGTTGTGTCGCAACAAGAACAGTGCAAGTCCTTCCGTTTAAAAGTGACAGTGGGTCTGAACAGGATTATGTACTTTCTAAGAAAACTGCAGTAAGTAAGACAACAGAAAATGTTACCCTTGATGTTCTTTTTAAAAAATTATGTGACTTTGAAGCTACAGTAACAGGAAAATTTGAAAAATAAGGTAACTAAAAACTCAATTCTCTAATGAAATAGACACTCTTTCAACATCCGTTAATTTTTGCTCAGATAAAATCGATGATTTTCCAAAGAACTTGAACAAACAAATGCAATAATCAAATCGTTAGAAGCATCCAACAGTCAATTAGTAGGTAAGGAAAATAACTCTCTAGAGGAATAAACTTTCCTTGCTTACTGCGCAAGTTGAAGACCTGCAACAGTATAGCCGAAATTTAAATGTTCAGCTAAACGGGGATTCCTGAGTCACAGGGTGAAAATATATTTGCATTAGTAAATAAATTATCAGTTGCTATTGATGAACCCAATCACCCTCAACCACGACATACAGGCAGCGCACAGAATGGGAAAGTTGGAACTCGACCAAGACCCATCATTGTGAGATTTTCAAACCGCCAAAAAGAGATCAGGTTTTAGAGAAGAGCAAAAAAGTCAGACTAGCAACAACAGACTTTATGCAGAACGTTCCAGCAGCACCAGTGTTCGTAAATGAACATCTTACGCAGTACAACAAAGAACTTGCTCTACGAGGCTAATCGCTACAAGACAGCCAGGATGGTCCAGTACGTGTGGGTGAAGGGAGCCAAGATATTCGCCAGGGAATCAGACAATACTCAGACCAGGAAGATCAGCAAGGTGTCTGACCTGGAGGAGTAACTTCGGGCCCTTTGAACACAGAGCAGCATCCACGGAACTGAAACTCTCCGCATCACAACCGCCAATGTATATAGTATATAAATCATAATTATTCTAGGTTATGAGTAGTTTTAAGAATAATCTATCTATATTTCATATAAATATACGTAGCTTACGCAAGCACTTTGACGAGCTTTTAGTTTTTTTATCAACTCAAAGTGAGATTATTCACATTATTGTTTTGTCGGAGGTGTGGATTACCTCTTCCGAATCAGTAAATTTTCAATAACTGGTTATGATTTATTAATACAAGATAGATTAAGTAATGCGTCCTGGGGGACTTGTAATAAACGTCAATAGCTGTTTTAAGTATGAATATAATAATTTTCTTTATACGGATGCAGAGGGAATTTATTAAAATTACAACTTCAAGTAAATCAAATCAAACAAAATTTAAAACATTTAGGGTTTGTACAGGAATTGTAATTGCAGATTTCAGCAGTTTTCATGATGATGGCGTTGAACAAATTTTTACTGAATTTTTTCTGGGACCTTAGTATATTGATTGTGGGATTTTAAAAATTATTGATATTTTGGAAAAAAGATAATACAGCTGAAACGTTTTTGTCAATGCTTTCTTCACTGGGCTTTGTTTCTTATGTTAACGAGCCAACTAGGGGGGAGAAAGATGTTTGGATCATGTTTTTATAAGAGACTGTAATAAGTTAGTTTTGATTGTAAATTGGAACATTTGGATTTAACGGGATCATTCAGGTATTTTAATTAATTGTAAATAAAATACATGTAAATATTATTCCATATAAATATGAGGTGTATAGAACGGGCTAGATTATAATTTGTTAAGTAGAAGATTAGCAGCCCATGACTTTCCTGGTCAACTGTTAAAAACTCTTCTAATGTTAATACGTGCCTTTCAAATTTTTATAATATCTTATAATTCTGCATTGGAGCCAATCTTATTATATAAAACATTCTAATAGAAAAATCAGGAAACGAATCATTGGATTTCAAATTATATAATTAAAAAAATAATGAAAAAAATTATCATTTTTAAAATTTTAGAAATTAATAAGGAGGATGCGGAATTAGAAGGAAGATATAAACAAATTTCTAGAGAGTGCAATTCTGCGTGTAAAAAAAGATAAACTTAGTTATTATTCAAATAAAAATAAACTAAAGTAATGGAAAATTCTCGAGCAATATTGGAAAATAGTCAAATCAATTACACGGAAAAAGAAGTTCAAAACATTTAATGACACTTTATTGTTGAAGGTAAAAATACATGTTTTCGAGGTAGAGGGTAATGAGGGGCTCGTTGCACAATGCCTTTCAACAAACACTTCACAGAAAATGCAGAGTCATACTTGCATATCAGTCAGGCATTCCGGTCTCGGACATGTGTTTTGAACGACCAGAGATGGAGACCTTTGACCATGACGTGTGCAATCTTCCGAAGTATCAGCCAGTTTGAACTAGTAAACATTATTCGGTGTCGAAAGTGAAACAATCAAAAGATTCTGTTGGTTTGGACGGGCATATCCTATTCTAAACTATCTTAAACGTAATCTCCCTACACTTTTTGCCGATCCTCTACTTCACATTATTAACTTGTCTATTACAACCGCAAAGATATCCTGATCTCTTAAAAAAACATCTCGTGTTGTGCCCAATTTTATAAAGCTGAGGAATCAAAAGTTATTAACCATGTAACAGAACCCAACTCTCTTTACAAAACAGCATATCTAAGATTCTAGAAAACTGTAATAAAGGCTACAAATCTTGTAAATTTTTTTACTCATCATTGCCCTATTTTCACCCCATCAATATGGCTTTAATAAAAAATAAAAGCACAGATTTAGCAACTAAGAGAGACATATAACAGAAATTGTCAATAATGTGTGAGTCGCCGGAAAACTACTCTTGTGTCGTTTTATCTTAGACTTTACTAAGGCGTTTGACCTCGTCGATCTGGACCTATTTAATATATAAATTAGAAAAATATGGAAATCCGTAAACAACTCTTAAGATGGTTCAAATCTTTTTTGTTCGGGTAGAAACAAATAGTTGAGGATTAATGGTTGAGTTGTTTACAGTTAGTAAGACGTTACCTGTGGAGTTTGGAGTACCTCAGGGTCTGGAGAAATTCTCGGACCAAAACCTGCTTTGTATATTTTTGACATGATTTACTGTCTTTAAACCTAACTCTAAAGTTTTTGCTTTTGCAGATGACAGTAGTTTAGTATTGTTCTGCTAATAATTTTGAGAATTTTAGAAGCAAAAATAAAAAAGATTTATTAAAAATTTCACAATACTGGACTTAATAAAAATAGCCTTTTAATAAATACAAAGAAAATCTAGGCTCAGATTTTCTTTTCATCACAAACCATCAACACGTGAGTAAATATTTAAAAACGAATTAAATATCAAATGCCTCTCTCATGCTGTGCATTATGAGTGTACTTGTGTAAAAATAGATTTTAGTGAAAAGTTTTAAAATATTTAGGTATTATTTCCATTGTTTCTGAATTTGAGGTGGCACTCTCATTTGGAATTTCTATGTAACAAAATTACGGAAAATCAACTATAGTTCTTAACCTTAGAGAGGTTTTTTTTTTTGTACCCCTTGATGTTTACGTACATTGTACTTATTTCTTTGGTTTGAATCCACCCTGAGGTATGGAATTGTCACTGGGGAGGGAGAATGGTACTTTCAAAGATTATTTTATAAAAACCAATAATTATAGTACAGAAAACATGCCATTCGTCAGTTTGTAGCGTGGGAAAGTTTCATCCCTCTGGCTGAACTTTTATAACTTTCTTAATGTCATGAATTTTTCAACCGTATATTACAATATTCAATTTTAATGCTTTGTCCAAAAATATAGTTCAATTTTTAATCATGTAAAAAGTTATTAAGTACACTAGGGCATGTCAGTAATAAATTTGTGATTTTTTCCTCTGTACAAAAAAGAAACTTAGTAGGAAAACCAAATAGTTATTTTAAATGCACCTTTAATGTTTTAATAAATTTTTAAAAAATCTTAATATTAATGAAAAACTTTCTAATTACAAGACCAACTTTAAAAAAATTACTTAACACAATAGATTAGAAACCCTTGTATATGCTTATTGAATCTTATTGTATTAATAACATTGTTAAAGTATATTTATGGGCATGTTGTTTAAATGTGTAATGTATATATTATGTTTTCATGTTTTTAGTTTAAAATATATTAACAGTGTTGTGTTTCCTTTATATTTTTGCATGTAGAATATAGTGAAGTGTAAGACTGTAGAAGATAAGTTTAATTTTAAAATGTATTCTTCAATTTCATTTTAGTGTAACGGCAGCTGTTGCCTTAGTGCACATGGCAAATGTTTTTATAAAAAAATTATTATGTGGAGAATAAAGTTTTTCTTATTCCTTATTCTTATTCTTTTACCAAGTTTTTACAGGATGAAATATTAACCTGGTTAAAAAACAGCTTTAAAGTTTTGCCCCATTAATAACTAGACTGTATGTTTGAACTTCTTGAATGGACAGTCAGTCCAGATTGTGAGCGATTCTATTTGAATATTTGATAATTGTTCCTGGTCAGGAATTATTTGATCTACTTAATACTTCTGTTCAAACATTTACATTCTTGATTTCTTCACAAGCGCACTTTTATCTAAAAAGTTGCTTCCATTGTCATTATATATTGATCACTGCTCTGCCTTTATCTTTTCATACACCACACACAGATGCTACAAACCCATCTCCAGAGGACACCTCAGTCATAAGACAGCTCACCTTAGGAACAACCTCGGACATGGTGTTGGGGCTCTTGAAGGGGATCCTGGATACATTGAAGCTCTTGAGTATCTTGCTCTGGTGTAGATCAGCCTTCTCCCAGCGGTGAAGATTCTGAGGCCATTGATATATTGGTTACAGAGCGAGTAGGCATCAATAGGAGATCACGTTTAGGTTGTGCTGCTGCAGTCCGCACATATTTTTTCTTTCTCTCCAACAAATAGAAGTTTCTTTAACTGGTAGATAACATCTTTGTGACGAGGCGCTTTCTCAACACTCATGTTCTTTGTTGATTATTGGTAACGGATTGTTACATTGGCCTTTGTTTCTTTTTGAAATTGTACAATTTTCAAAACAACAATGGTGGCTAGCTCTTAAACGGATTATTGTCCTCATTATTACCAAACTCGATGAGGGGTGGCAAATAATGAAACTTGAGTGATTTTTTCTTTTTCTAAAATTCCTAAGTTTGCCTGATCAATAGCTGTGTTGTTAGATCTTCTAAATGTGGGCGCCCTTTATCGTTAAATGTTCAACCTTGTATTCAAGCTATAAACTCCAGCACCGTTGTTTGGCTTCTTGATATGCTAAATGGGTCACCTGCACAATCCCAAATTGTTGGCATTCCCAAACTCCTGCCTGAATTAACTTGCCCACTCCCAGTCTTGTCATCTGCCTTATCATGGTCCGAATCGCCCAGATTAATTCAGTGGGCAAAGGCCACCTTGAAGTATTTGCTCCGAATCTTTCAGTAAAAATGGTCAGTCTTTTTACAATTACTTGTAATGTTGCCATGGTTAGAGGTTACACTTTGGTTAACTTGAGAGGTCTTGATTACTGAAGGTATTGTAGTCTCCTTTATATCCTAGGCTTAATCTCATTGTATAGAGTACTTAGCTAAATGTTTTTTCCCTTTGCGGTTTATATGAAAACCGCTTGCATCGATATGGTTAAAGCCTCTCAAGTTAGGTTATAGGTCCAAACAGTTGTGCATTTTTATATGGTGGCAACAAACTGTCTGATTTTTTGGTGTTTACTTCTGCAAACAATGTCTTGTCTCACCATGGCCATTGTGAGAGGTTAGTAACGGTATTTATGGTATTGTGGAAAATGATTGTATTGTTGTGCCGAAAAGCTTTTTAGAATTGAGTTTCAAGAGTGTTTTATTATGTGTTTTGAAGGTTCCATCTGATTTTATGTTTCTATTAGTGATTATTACAAACCACCCATTACTTATGATCCAGTCCTTCTCACCTATAAGACTTCAAATGCTCAATATTTATTTGTCCATACTCCGCTATGATATCGATTGAGCACCAGATGTATTGAATTTGACCACAAAACTTAAACCTATCACCCATCAGAACTGATAACGAAATGGCCAGAATCCCTTCCTTGCTATCTGCCAGTATTGTTATATTTGTCTTACTTCTAGATTTTTCTTTATATTTTTTTAAGGCGTTATTAATGTGAGTAATTCCTTATTCTTTTATTGTTGTTACCGCAATTATTTTAGTTTAGTTGTTTTTCAATAGTATCATGTTTAAGGGTTACGGGGTATGAATTGTAAATGTAGTTGACTCTTCTTTGAAGTGGATGGGAAAGTGTTTATTGTTATAACAGTGAATGCTGGATTATTTACTTGAGATCTCCCATTGATGTGGTAGAAAAGTTTTTGTAAATCCTTATTTTTTATCTTTAATGCCAGATTCACGTTCTCCATATGCAAGCATTTAAGTATTCCTCCGTGTTACAAACTTTCTTCTTGATATGAATTGGGTTATGGATCTCAAGGTTTGTTTGGTATTTTTTTGTTCTGTTTTTAGTAGAGGTGACAAAAGAGGCAAAAGAGTATTATTAAAAACCCTTTTGTCACTGGCAAAGCCCTTATTTAATACATATGCAACTTGAAGCGTTTTTTTTTACCAGGTCAATGTCATTTGAAACAATCTGGAATGAAAGTAATTTTGAAAAAAAATTTGGTTTCTGTGTGTTTAGTAAAATGTATTCACTTGAGAGTATAACATATCTCCACTGTCAAGGAAATTTTTCTGAGTAGGTCCAGAAAGAGGTTTAATGCCACCAACCGGGATTTGTAAATAATTGGACAGTTTTCCGGGCTCTGTTACACTTTGCATAAGATAAGTTGATGTTATTAAAAAGAATCATAATGGTAAAAATTTCCTTTTTTGCTTTATAGGAAAATCAAAGTGCTCCAGTGAATTCCCATACACTCTCCTTTACTACAGTTTTTCTTCCTCTTGTTCAGAGTAGTTCACTTGGGACATTATCACTTCTTTATCATGCAGAGGCTGGTGGATCAAGAAAAATATCAATATTTTCGCAGTCTTTATGCAGTGAGCAACTGTAGGAGTCCATTAAAAAACATGTCCCTTGACTACCCAATCAATTATTACCCAGATGTATATCAAAGTACTTAGGACTAATAACATCGTTCAGTTAACAAGTTTTCTTCCTAAAACAAAGCTTTTCTTTAATTTGGTAATTTTCTTTTTTTAAGAATCAGCGTTTTCCTGTATTAAATGGTATTTGCTGTGTTCCTAGAACTATTTTCTTCATTTTGACAGTCATTGTGATTTATACTTGAATTGGGTAGCGAGTATTTTGTAATAACATTCGGTTTTAATTCAGTTTTTTCTTTGTTTTTATTGAGTTTATATTTACAGTAGGCTTGTGTTGGAAGGTGAGAATCGATTTTCTTTTTTACTGGATAGTTTTTTTTTAACTAGTGGTTGTCTTTGATCTGAGCCTTGTTTTTATGCAAAGGGGATATTTAGTCTTGTTTCTGTTTATCCATAGTTTAAAATAAAATCATTAAAGGAAAAATAAATGTGTTCATTCCAATTTGAAAATTATTACTTCAAATTTAAAATAATTACACAGATTGTTTTATTTGAACAAAGTTAAATTCTGCCAAGTAAAAGAGAAACTCCCAAAATGAAACTATTTCATATCTATCTTATATTTCATCCCAGAAAAATTAAATAAGGCAAGTTAGTTAAAATCGTCAATGTAGAAGGTCAATGGTCACATAGCCAAATCACAGTTGGATATCAAGTTTGATGTTGGTTAACAATATTCAAACAAAAAACTGCTGATTATATTCAGACAGATGGCTTTGCATAGACAGTCCTAACTTTCTTATTTGGTGATTCAATTGACATAATAGGAAGAATCACCCACAGTTATGAATAACCGTGCTCATGATTAGGTATTCAGATTCGAGTTGAGTGACTGACAGGAAACTACAGACGTCCCAAAGCCACAGTGTGTCTATATCCAGTATAGGTACTTTATCATTTAGTGAAATTGGTAAGTTTGATGTATTCAAGGCTGCTGTTGAGACTTGTAAGCTTAACTAGCTTAAGTAAAAAACTATTGAATTCCACTGGAGTTATTATGAGTAATTCCAATTACAAATGTAATTTTTTTGGCAAATAAAAAAAACCATCGCGAACTTTGAACATGCTGTCAATACAAGTTGAGTATTTTGTCCTTTTACTCACTTGTTATAGAAGGAAATTCAGTATCTTAATTTTCAGTACATAGACAATAGAAAACTTACTTCATAAGAAAACAAATTTTTAAGAAATAAATGATTTAAACTATATGTGTTTTAGTTAGTAACAAAATTAACTAACTGGACTATAACTGTGCTGCATCTTCTGTGCATCCTACAAATATAGATTGTTTGCATCTATTCATATAAAACAAGCAAAATTATAATATTATCATTTAAGATCAGGTCTGTACAGTTTTTAATGCAGATTTGTGATGGAAAATGGAGAAAATTATACAGCACAAACATTTTCAGAAGTTATTTCCTGACGAAGGGAAGAAAATGTTATTCTTTATAAACTCTTCATGGACTTATTGAGAGCCTCTCCTCATAATCACTATCTTGGTATACACTACAGTCACCCCAAGTGTCCGATTTTTCCATTCACCTCTTAAATCAGTTTATTGTCTAGCTATACTCAGCTTACTAATCTGTCTCTCTTGCTTGCTACTTCTCCTTTCACGACTCATCTACACGTTCTTCTTGATCTTATTACTCCTTTTGAACTTGTATCACAAACTATCTTCGAGCCAATTCTTGTCTCCTTCGATTCTCATTTGAAATTGTCCAAACCATTTTTCCCTACATCTTATTCCACTTATAGATCTCTCAGCCCTTCTTATATTTCAGTCAATTCTTATCTGCACACTTTTCTTTTGGTTCATTGTTCTTTTGAACTTAAATTTCTATTGCTTGGTTTGTGTGAAGTTGGGTTTGGTCAATTGTAGCCATGGTTCTCAGTCAAAAGTGCTAGTATTAGTATAGCCAAAGTTATGTGTATATATTAGCAAAAATATAAATAACATTATCCTATATGGTCCTAAATTAGGTCGACAATCTCGGTTATAATAATTTGGAGGGCCCATCTTCTCTGTCTGTTTAAAATACCTGCATTTGAAAGCTGTCATTTGTAATTACATTTCCTCTGGCTACTTAAAATTATCTATCACCTTTAAAGCCATCATATATATATACTTGGCGCTTACTTACCTTTAGAAGGCAAGTTTCACAAAACACCAGAGTAGTAGTAACATAACAACAAAGAAACACTAAATCACACAAATTTTCTGTGCCATGGCACTTTCTTGCACGGTGAGTAAAGAGAGAGAGAGAGAGAGAGAGAACTGACCAAACGTTCCAATATTGATGTGGTAAGTTGGCTGTCACTGCCACAGCCACCTAAGAACAAATGATAAACAATATCCACACAATTTTATGTACCAATGGTACTTTCTTCAGGTGTTTGAGAGAGAGGAGAGAGGAGAGAGAGAGAGGACTGACAAGCTTCAAATATTGTGGGTAAATGGCAGTCTCTAGCCACCGCCACCTACCCAGCAATATTGGAATGCATCTTTGTCAGTTCTCTCTCTCTCTCTCTACTCTCTACACTGAAGAAAGTACCAGGGTACATAAAATTCTCGGTGTGAATTTTGTGTTTCTTTTGTTTTTGTTTACTACTACTCTTTGTGTGTTTGTTGAATTTGTCTTCTAGGTAAGTTTGCTGGATGGCCGAATCTCTTCACAATTATACTATACTTGTAACTGCTATTTCCACTTACCTGTTCTGTTTACTCCCCAAAAACATCACATCACAAGCAAAAAACCCATGGGGCTTTTTTTAAACAATTATTTTTATTCTATTCTCATGATTTTGATCTGAATCGATCATAAATATTAAGCGGCAAGAGGCTTTGTTGTACACTTGTCTTGGTTTCAAGGCAGTTTCAGATATTCATTTTCCAACTTCTACTAAAAGCTTCGCCTACAATTTTTTAAATTTTATTTTACTATACTACAATTGGGAATGGATTACATTGTGTCTGTGACCTGTCTGTTCGTTATATTTAAAACATAGAGAGGTTATTCAGCAGCAGAGGGCCATCGACTCACTCCGTTACTGACTTCCGCCTTCAAGTTGGGCGATTGGGTTGTTGAAACTTTGGCAACAGCGTGTAGTTGTAAAAAATAACTGTGATGGAACCGTTAACAGTTTTTTATTGCTTTTCCTGTTTTGCATTATTATTCATTGTGGTCTTGTTTATTAATAATTGTTATTTTAATACTAAACAATGTTTAATTTAATTTTATTCTTTGCTTTTATTGTTTAGCCATGTGATCATCCAACCAATTGGTCATGCTGTGATGGCATAGTGGTCGAGGGCTTGCGATTGCATTGCCAGCATGCGGCCATCACTTCCTAATTACTATAGTTTTCCATTACAATCTTTAAATGGGAATGACACAGTGGGAGAGAGTGCTTATCTCTCACTTCCACCAATCAGTGTATCTTTCATTACACTAGTGCTTTCGGTAAGGTCGCAATCTAAGTGGGCTAACTATAGGCCAGTGATCCTGTTCTGTTCTTTTAAGGTATTCGATATTGTAAGATAGACAGGACTACTGACATTTTCCTTCATTTCAATTCATGTCTTTTTTAAAATATTAAATCTAAATTCACCTATGATATTAGTAGTCTAAAGTTTATACTATGTGTGTATTTGTGAACAATTGTATCGTATTTGCTGCATGTTATGCAGTTAAGATGTTAGGACTAATCTGTTTTTAGTTAATTCATATTTCTAATATAATAGGGTAAAAGAATATAAAGTAGAAAAATTCTTGTGTTAGTATTTTATAATGTAGTTTCTAGCACTTTGCATCAACATGAGGTGAATAAGAGTGTTCTAAAACTGATAGAATATTATGGATCGTCCGGGAAATGTATTTAGTTATTCTAATGAAAAAGAATAAAGTAGGCCTAGTGAAAATTCTAAAGAGCAGGATTCTGGAGTTGCCAAACTCAGCTATAAATCACTAATGAGGGTTAGGAAAAGGGGTCATAAAACCATCACTTCCCAAGTTGCGCCTCGATAGTTCTCCTCAACGATAGACAATCAAAGAAACCACGCGGTCAACCTCTTACCACATTCTTTAGATGGCGAAACAGATAGGGAATGCAGATAGTGATAGGGGGAACAAAACAAAAATACTCTTTATTAATATTAAACTTATATATTAACTTTTATAAATATAAGTATTAATGCGCTTGATTATTTTATATAAATAGATTAACGATTTTGATGCGTAATTTATTACTGAATTGTACTAACATATGAATGTTTCTCAATAACCATGTATCTCTTCTATGTTAATAGGTTTTAAGTTTTTCCAATTTAAAAATTTTGGACCTATTTTACTCAAGTTTCGTCTTATAACTATTATTTGTATATTTAAATTGTGTAGATATATGTTTGCTATTCTGATTCATTCGTGAATCCATGGTCTGATAATGTCATACCTGGTTTTAACAGAAATTGATCACCTATTATTTGTACTTGTAAATAATATTTTTAATACTTTGTTTATGTTTGGCATTCAATTGTTTTGTATTTCCAGTATCTTCAACACTCAACAATCTATATAGATACAGTATGCTAATAAGCGCAATTAAATGTAATATGTTATCATTTACCTTATAATATTATTATTTTCACTTTCTATGTGGATGGAATTTTGATATAATCGTCTTGATATCGTAATCGTTATAATGTAATTAATTTTTTTAATTAGGGGTTGGGGGGGGGGAATCGGTGTGTGGCTTGGGGCGGGGCCCCCGGTGTGGTGGTTATACTATTTGGGCTATGATGAAATATGTTTATATTTACAAGGGCCCCTGAAGACTAATTAAAATATCTTATAATTTTATTAACTAAACAGGCAGTTATTAAATAAACATATACTTAGTTGATTTCATGTATTAGGACAAGCTTTTCTAAAGTCTCCTTTGAAAGAAAAAATACCAGAACCATACGCTTGACTTACTGAGTAAACACGGTATTAAAAACTGTAACCTCTTGACTTATTTTAAATATATGAAACTGTAAGAAAATCGAGTTTGTTACAAAAGTTGTAGACTCGTTTATTTCATGTACCGTAGTTTAGTCTAGTTTTCTCAATTATTTGATCCTTTATTAATACAACTTAGTTTTGGTTACACAGTGGTAAAGATTAATCCTGCATCGTTGGGCCACTCTCCTCTGAAAACCCGCGAAAATTATTTTGTTTCGTCGTTGCTCTGTTATTATTAAGTGAAAGAGTAAATTTTAGGTATTATTATATATATATTAAAAAAAATAGTTATAGATGTATGACATTTAATAACTCCGAAAAAATATAATGATATGTACGACCTTTCATGTGTACTGTGGATCAGTGAAACACACACAATGGTATTTCATATCTTTCTGACAAGATACCAGGGCTCCCCCTTGGGCTACCTAGTATTCAGATAAAAACTCAGCCGTCAAAACACCAACAGTTCCTCAATCCTCAAACTAAGAAAACTGATTGCAATCACCCGACTCTTTAATGTTTGAATGAATACATTCTTAGATATTTTCTAATGTTGGAGAATTATTTCATCTATTTATAACTCCTTCATCTTCATTTAATTAACCATTTATGATAAATCACGATTGTAATTGTTATTATGACTCAGTATACGTAAGATTTGGACTATATCGAGTCGACATTTTTACACTACTGTTTATGTGTTCAACTAACGAAACATCGAACTGGAAGATTTGATAAAACAAGAAAGAATAAACAATATACATCACGTGACATTCTTATTCCCATGAAGAACGAATTTGTAGTTCTCAGTTTATAGAGTTTTCCGCATGATGCAACAGGAATTGGAAACATCGATAACCTAACAAAACTTGCGTATTGCTGTGTCGAACACTATCCCGACATACAAGTGGACCGGGCTGCTCTAAATTTACGATGTCGGACAGGTAGCAGATATTACGGAATTGGAAAGGGGTTTAAAAAAGCTAGCACGTTCTACCCCTGAATTGAAAAATATTCTACAACCTTGATTAGAAAAAGCTAACGTTATTCCACCTGCAAGACTTAAGAATATTCTAGCCGTCCCGAAAAACACCTTAGGGGTAGCTTTAATTCTTAAAGTTTATTCCCATGAAACCTAGGAAAGTACTTGATAAATAGCTTAGTCTTAAGGAATATATTAGATTTTTATTTCACCTCACCAATGTTGTTAATTTAATTAATTAATAACGTCTCTTGTAGGTCTTCTCGCCAGAATTATGGTAAGTGCCCAGCTAATTCCTTGTACTTAACTTAATCAATTTTCCCCCATTTCACTTATTTTAAAAATGGAAATTCCTTTATCTTTTCCCTAAACAAAAAAGGGTATGGGTAAGATCAATTCATACAAATTCTTTTTCTATAACCTTGGGAATACCTATAGTTAGGATTTTTGTTGAATCCCAATATTTTTCATAATTTTGTTATTGCAAAAAATATAAGCCAAACTGTAGTTGAACTGAGTTCTCATTCTAATGATGTTATTCTTCCAGTGAGAGTTCAACTATTGTGCGAACTCTGTTATTCTATATTTTAAAGATATTTTTAACTTGATGATTATTCTGTAGTTGTAACTGTTTATGTTTCTTTTCTTATTCAATAACATCTTTAATCAATTCTTTACTGTTTACTTGTTCTTCTCTCAAATGCTTTATTAGTTAATCTAGCTTAGCTGTTAAAATATTAAGTTAATTGTAATTCTGTTTAGAAGAATATTAATCCAACATTTGTAATCAGCGTATGAAAATTAGGTGGGGTGTAAATAAACGTTCTGGTTGGAATCTTGGAAACATATCCAACGCCACATCCCTTAATCTGAACTACCCAAATAATAACACCGCACTGCCTGACCCTGCGAAAGTCAGTAACTTCTCCCCTTCCTTTCTAGTTACATATGTACCGATCTCGCGTTCTGTGGGACAACTTCTATTTAAAGTGTTTACTATTGTTTTTTATTCATCCACAACTTTACTAAGAATGTTTACAACTATACATTATACTAACTATTTGAAATTTGACATTTCTTTATTGGTTAGTAAAACATTTATGACAGTATGTAATTGATCTTGGGGCAAGTGTAATAAGTTAAAATTCATGGAATAGTTGGTCATTTTAACAAAAAAATTTAAAAATGATAATTAAATGTCATGGAGAGACTGGAAACTATCAGGAATAGAGTAAATAGATTACTTAAAATATTGTATGAGGTTTTTACTACTCTTAAATTTTATTTTACACCAGTTTCATGAGATTTCGGATAGCCATTTACTGTTTCATACCAAAATGAAGAGGTCTTTTTTAAAAATCCATACAAAAACGTGATGTGGAAGTTCTGATATTGGAATTATTTATGGTAGTTGTAGTGGTGTTTACATTTTAATTTGTCTGGTTAAATTCTGTTTAATACTAAGTATTAAATAAAAATGTACATAATGTATAATCTGGGTATGTGTAAAGAATACTGTAATTTCCTGAAATTGTGTTTTTGCAATTTCTTAAAGTGTTAAGTTAGTCATGGACTTGAATTATTTTTTTTATGTCATAATCTAAAACATATTTATGATAAGGAGGGATTGACCGATAAAGTTGATGCCATATTCTTAGTAGTGATTCAAACATACACCAGAACAATTTTAAAATATTTCTAGAATAGAGTTATCTCTCAAATGAAGAAAACTGAATGTATTTGATTTAAATTATTGCTGAATATACTCCAGGTGTGCTTTTCAATTGATACAGTAGAACTTGGATAATTAGAACTTCTTTAATTCGAAATTTCCTTTAATTCGAAGTTTTGGGTTCGTACCTTGAACAATATGTGAATATTACCAATGACAAAAAAATCATGGATAGTTCGAAGATAAATCTCTTTTATTTTCGATACGTTTTTACAATCAACCTGGTAAAAAAGTTGAAAACATTGAACTAATGTGCTCGTAAACAAGGTTCGTTTGAAGGTTTACATTGTTTGAGGTCAAGTGTGTCGGCAGGCAATCCACCTTCTGTGAAATCATAATCCGTCTCTTTCACTCCCCTCGGCGCGCTACCCCGTCTTTTCGATTGCGATCAATTATAACCTTCATTATTTGTAATTTTTACTTATGTATGTTCCTCTAGAGTTATGTTTAATATACTGTAGTGGAACTTTAAAGAATTACATTTAATTTTATATTAATAAAGTAATTTGTGGGTATTATTTTAAGCCTTTGTAGGAATCATGAAAAGTTACATAAAAAATTACAACTTGGTCTAATTTGATGTATTTTGGATATTTCAGAAATTTTCGCTCTTGGTCCCTTCAGGTTCGATGAATATGTCAAGTAATACTGTATTCTTGGATCTTATTTTTCAACTCCTTAAAATTGTGTGGGATTTAGCTAATATTAGGAAATGTATTTTCACCGTAATTTATTCCTTGCAGGGAAAAAAGGGTAAGTAAACTTGTGTTTTTGTATACATTTAACTTTAAAGCACAGTTTTCCTGACACCCATACTTCATATCTTTATTACACTGCGAACTCACATTGTTTGTATATTGAAAAGATCTTTATTCAAAAAGGTATAAAACTTTATTTATTAACATGTTATGTACATGAATGGTGTCCAGTTACAATTTAATACGTTGAAAATTGATTAGATCATTTAGTTTCTTTTTAATAGTGTGTCGGTTCTGTTACATAAAATGAGTTTCTTGGCTCGTATAGCTGCTAGGAAGATCAATTAATATACACCAGAAAGAAAAGCAGCTAAATTGAATCCCCTTGGTCACCGCAATACGAAACATTTCTCCATGTCTAAAATATATTTTTTATACTAGTTTTTTTATTTAACTAAGGTTCTCTTTTTTCTACCTGACAGGTTTAGGAAACTAATCAAAGGGAGGCAATTAATGTCCACTCCATAAGTCTTTTAATTTTCAAATTACTAATTGAATGGTCATACTAATCAAATTGCTTAGAAAGGTCGTAAAGCACACCTTGGGTGCGCCTTGCGGACACATTGGGCTTCTGTTATCTCTTTACACAAACTGTATTAATCGCTGTCTAGATGTTCAAATGCATTTTTAAAAAAGGGAAAAAGGGTCGGTTTACATTGTTCAGTGCGTACACCTACGTATAAACAAACATATTTAACGTATTCTCTTCACAAAGGGCCCTTTTAGAAGAAACTATTAATTGGTTTGACAAGAAACCGGTTTGCAATGATCCTATGAAAAAGTGAAACTTTTCTAGTTGTTAAGGAACATATTTCCTACAAAAAACATATGGGTTTACTTCTCAATATTCTTACTATGGATAGGAGTGGTTTGAAATTTATTTTTAAAAAATTACAATTTAATTACAAGTTATGAGTAGGGTATAATATTTAGCAATAAAATATTTTCAGCTAATAGCCTTATGCTCTCAAAGCCCATTAAATAAAAAAATATTCAAGAAGATATGATTTATGCTTGATAAAATATAGACTTTTCCCTGAAGGTTTTTTTCAAACCTTCAAAGTGGCCTCTTATTTCTGGATGGTTATTACCTGTTGTATTATAGGCCGGTTTCAAAAGGGTTGATACTGTACATTACTACTGATATACAAAACATTTGAATAATAAGGATAAGATAAATACTACATCATAGATATGTTAATGCATACAATATTCCACCTTACTTAAAAAGCTTTTACATATTCTTTGAAATGGTGGCTTCACCTTTCTTTCTAACAAAAACTAAATATAATTATAATGAAGAGTTTCCACTTTACCTTTTCGTTTTCTTTCTCTTCTCTAGCAAGACTTGACTTTATTTCACAGAGCCTGTCGTTGATGTTATAGTTTAATGATTCTTTGACATTCATTAGCCTTTCAACATTTTCTGGTATACTAACTACATTCTTCATGAACAGAATTTATCTTATCTTGGGATGCAGTTGAGTCAGCATATGATTTGCTTAATGCAGATTGAAAGTCAGCAAAACCATCTACTAATTTTTGTGCTTTCTGAAATTTCAACAACAGCTGGTTAAATGTGACTCTTGATAACATTAAGTATGTATTTTTAAAGCCTGAATTTATAGCATGTTGGTATGTATAGGTTGCGCCAGAATGGATTCCCACATTTCATTAGCTAGTGCAATGGTAGTTAGGAGTGTGCACATCTGCTCAGGCAAGGTGTTGAGGTTTGTTAGTACGCACTGTGCCCTTGGTCTAGTTTGCAAACGTGGAAACGTTATTGAATTGTTCTTCAAAAACAGTGAATTTAAGACTGTGACACAAAGAACTATCATTTGTGGTCTAAATGAAGCTGATACAAACCGCAAAACGATCTTAAAATGGGTTGCAAATTTCAGAGCAACTAGATAAACATTGCCAAGAAAACCGTTGGGCTGAACTAGGATCATCAGGACACCTGAAAATATTGCTGTGAGGTGTCTCAACTTCAGTTAAGCACTCCGGATGTCCAATAGGTCTGTAAGGCTTTGATGGTTCTGTAAGGTTCGATAGATTTCAACAGGATGGAGCTAAAACCCCATACTGCTCTTAGGCCTGGTGAAATCATACAAAAAAATGTTTCCTGGCCACTTGATTTCTCTAGGAGGTGACATTAACTGGCCAATTTGTTCACCCGACTTAGGCCCATACAATTTTATTTCTTTGGGGCTATTGGAAAGATTAACTTTATGAACATCGACCTAAAACCTTTGACCAACTATGGACGGCGATACGAAATGAAATTGCTGCTATCCCTCAAGGACACGCTGGAGAAAATGATGTGAAACTTCAAGGAATAACTAATGGATGCGTGTCGCCAGTGACAGCAGCCGCTTGGACAGTATAATTTAAAAACTTGGTAAAAAAAACCTAATAACGTGCTGTTTTCTAAAATAAAAAATGTTTCTTCTATATTTCACAGTATTTTTATTTGCCCACAAAATATAGGAGTCCATCCTGCTGCAACCTGCACATATAAGGCAACATGATAATATAATTATGACTAACCAGCGTCTCCTATATCTGGCTTGGAATCGATAATATAATAATTTAAGATGTAAGATAAAATAGTAACAAAAAATAAAGCAGTAATCACAGATACAGCATAAATCCTGTAATTCATATTTTTGTCTATATTACTGATCCTGCAAGATCTGCATTTGGATTCAGAAATTTTTAGTGGTTATGCTAATCAAGAATTTATTGTGTCATTAACAGTTATACCGAAACACCGGTCTCACAGGCACCGATCAGACTCTATTTTTGTTACTGTTGTTCAACAGAATCAATGGCGGCGATGAGGCTTGAAATAGCCACCCCCTGCCTCTCCCCTTCCATATTGTAAAGTTCTTTCTTAGTTTGGCTCGAGCCCTTGACCTTGATGGAACGTTGTTCTTGCAAGCATTGCTGGTCTGTTAGGCCGTGTGTTTCGGTTGTCGTATTTTGCGTAGCGGCCTGTAGTACCGGGTGTTTCGGTTAGTGTTTGTTAATATATTTTTTTTAATTTAAGGCATTATTGATATATAATCTGTAGAAATGGCTCGTAGGCGAATTAGTGCAAGAGACCCGGACTTCAGTGACACTGTTCGTGGATTGTTATATGATGATGATAGTGATTATATTGACAACCCTAGTGAAATTGATATTGATGACTCGGATGCTGACCCGGATTTTGTGTTGTCTCAAGATGAAAATAATGCCAGCGAACCTGATAATACTTCTGATGACGAAGACCAACAGCTTTTGCAGGAAGTAGATGGAGACGGTGTCTTAGATGAAGTTGGAAATGAATTTTTCATTGAAAGGAAGACAAAACAAGAACTGGGGCCACCTAACGCTTGGGCAAGCACACCTACAACAAACCAGGTCAGGATCCCTGCACGTAATGTTATTCATACAGGCTTACCAGGCATAATAGGCAGAGCGAGGCTGTTAGGAAACAATCCGGCAAAGACTGAAGTTTGGAAACTTTTGTTTGACGAAGGAATGATGCGGACCATAGTAGATAATACTAATGTAAATCTACAGAATGTACGAGTGCGGTTAGGCGAGGGGACAAACAAAAGCAATTACAGTGACACTTGCATTGATGAGTTAAATGCTCTTATAGGTCTGTTTGTTCTCTCATCTGTTTTACGATCTAATGACGAAAAAATTAAATCATTGTTTAGCAAAGACTCTTGCAGCCGACCAATATTTCCGGCAGCAATGTCTGAAAAACGATACGAGATCCTCACTGCTTGCCTGAGGTTTGATGATTACAACACTAGATTACAAAGAAAGGAACAGGATAAGGCTGCACCTATCTCAGAAATTTTTTACAAATTTATTTCAAACTGCCAAGATGTGTACTGTGTCTCATCAGAGATGACAGTAGATGAGATGATAATTCCTTTCAGAGGAAGGTGTACATTCAAAGTGTACATGCCTAAAAAACCGAAAAAATATGGCATTAAAGTGTTATGTTTGGCAGATGCTAAATCTTCATATCTGCTAAATGGTTACATATATACTGGAAAAGGAAGTGATAGCCTTACATTATCTGAAGAAGAGAAGACACTGAGCATTCCAACGCAAGCCATCGTTCGTGTTTGCAAACCAATTGAGGGGTCGAATCGAAATGTCACTGCAGACAATTGGTTCAGTTCTCTAGAGGTAGCAGATGAGCTTTCGAATAGTAAGCTTACATGCGTTGGAACATTAAGTAAAGATAAGAAGATGATACCAGAAGAGTTTCAAGCTAATCCACAGATACCTGTTTCATCCAGCCTATATGGTTTTAGAGGAAATACTACGCTGCTTAGCTTTGTACTGACAAAAAGGAAGGCATTGTGTCTAATTTCTACGATGCACGATAGAGTTGAGACCAATGAAGAGAAACGGAAGCCGGAAATGATCTGCTTCTACAACAAGACAAAGTGTGGAGTGGACTTACTCGATATGAAATGTGCGGTATTCACATGTAGCAAGAAGACTAGACGGTGGCCCCTAGCATTGTTCTATAGGATGATAAACATCGGATGTGTAAACTCATTTATAATTTACATGAGTTATATCGGTACACCCATTCTGACTAGATTTTAATACATAAAGCAATTAGGTCACATGCTTCTTGTTCCGCACCTTCGAAAGAGACTGGCAGACACGCTGAACCTCCCAAGAAGTTAGAAGTCAACTATAGAGAACTATCCCCTGTCTTGGCAGAAGAAGGGATTCGTCAGAAGGGGCAACGAAGGGGCCGGCAACATCAACAAGAAAGAGATCGTCAAGAGCAGGTACAAGACCAGCTTCGGGCAGATATACCGAATGACAAGATGGCAAAGAGAAAAACGTGTGGTTCATGTCCCTACCAAAAGCAGCGAAAAACTGCCTACATGTGTATAGAATGTGAAAAGCCTGTGTGCATGGAATGCAGTAGAAGACTCTGTACAGCGTGTGCAAAGGATAAAAGAGCCTGAAAGGTTAGCATATTTTAGTAAGATTTATGTACATAAATATCCATTTATTATTTTGAAATATTGTCTTTATTATAATTGTCTTTGAAGTTTAGTTTTTAAAATTATGTTTCTAAAAAAAGAACTATTTTATTTTCTTATTTTAAAACTTGTTTTTATTATGTTTAAATTTATATATGCCTAATGATTTTTTAAATGTGTTTATAACATCTTTTTTATTAGATAATATTTACTAGTTTATAAAATTATGTTGAAAGACTTAATGTATTTTTATTTTTGGAAGGAACCCTTTTTAGTTGTTTTTAATATTTATTTTAGATATATATATATATATATACATATATATATATATATGTATACATATATATATATATATATATATATATATATATATATATATATATGTTTTGATGTATATAAATTATTACTATAAAATATGCACAGCATTTAGGCATATAATATAATTTTTCTAGGCTTATAATGTGTCCTATTTGATTATTTTGAAGACACAAACGTTTAACAATTTTCGTTATATATTTTTTTAAGTTTATTACAGTATTTTATATAAAATAGATTAAACTGTTGTATTATTCCATTATTTAGAAGAATTAAACATTTTACCTCAATATTTGTATGTTATTTCACCTTAATATCCAATTCTAACAACACTTTTTAAAATAGTGGTCTGTGAGACCGGGTGTTTCTGTTAGTGTAATAAAAATCATGTTTCGGTATAAGTGTTAATATTTTACAAGCATTGTAAAATGCAATGTCGATATTGTAACATTAGGCATCAGTTCTTAAAGCTAACTTAATTTTAATGAAATAAACATGAAAGTATTGAATTTGTTGTTGTTGTATTTTTGAAAACTTCACTCGCTAGTTCACATGAACCTGTGTGTGAACTTATTCAACGAGTGAAGTACCGACCGTTAGCTCAGTTAGCCAATAGTTCCCAACTCCGAAGGATGGAATTAGCACACCAATGGATAACAAAATCCCGTGACCCACCTAATCTGAACATAAGATAGACCATTTCTCTTCAACCCCTTCCCCACTCTCTCTCACTCTCTCCCTCACTCCCTCCCTAGACTAGATCATTCCTTAAACAATATGCCTGGGCAATATTTAAAGATGCAATTGTGCTCATTCCTAGTTCTGGCCCTGAATTCCTGTTTGTAATTAAAACTGTGTCATCTACATAAGAGGCCAAATAACAGCAGTCACCTAAATAGTTTTGTAGGACACCCAAAAAAAAGCACATACAACACAGATTTTAACACTGACCCTTGTGGAACTCTCCTTCTAATGGTCTTTGCCTTGACTTTTTAATACTCAAAGTTCCATCTTCGCATCTTCATTTTGACACTCTGTCCTTCTTGCAGGTAACTTTTAAGCCAGCTAGGTCTGTTTGGGTGATGACAGGAGAACTGATCTTAAATAGAAGGATGAAGGCTATCAAAAGCCATACTTAAAGCAAAGAGCACATTAGCAGTTGATTTTCCACCATCTAGGGTGTCGAACAGGTGTTTGATTAGGTCAATAAGAGCACTCAGGGTCGATCTTTCTATAATTAAAGCCATACTATCTTAAAAGTAAGTGATTGTTTGTCGAGCGTGAAAGAACTGCTACCTTTCCAATGATCTGGAGATATTAGGAAGCAAGGAGATTGGTTTTTAATTTTGCAATAATTTTGTGATGCATTTTTTATTTAAAAGTAAATTTTAGACACTTTTATCTTTGTGTGAAAATACCTTGTGAAAGTGAACACACATGGCACCTATTCAAAATGTATCACACATTATTATGAATGTTTCTGGGCTAAATAGGTATATGAAAATTGTTTCCATACTTTGATTAAAACAGATTTATTTTATTGTAAGATCAATGACTTTCATAAACAACTTGCAAATGTTGGCATACATTTTAAAATAAATTACATGGTTCGTAAAAGGTTTGGAGACACCTTAATATTTTTATTGTTAATTGGGCAAGATGATTAATCAGTAAGAGCGTTAAAAAATTGATTTTTAGCTTCCAATTTAATTTTTAAATGTTCGTACTGACTCACTGTTTCCAGTGAAGAACAACCCACAAGGAGTCAGTATATAATTTTAAATGTAAGCATTGTTTGATACACAAATCATTTAAAAGTGCTGGTCAAGCAAAGGAGAATGCTGCAAACTACACTTCAAAAGGATAATTCATAAAAAAATGTCTGAATTTAATTAGCTTGAATTCCCAAATTAGATAGCAATAACAAAACGATAAGCTTTTGGGTACACCGCCTTACTTAAAAATTATTATTTTTATTATTATACCACCTTACTTAAATGTTTACTATCCAAAAAGATCCCTGTATGAATAAGGTGATGGTTATTTCCTTGTTGTAACAATTTCAGGATAACCCTTTCATTTTTTA